>JAJFDK010000243.1:0-16216 GCA_028637775.1 Xylariaceae sp. X167
CCTTTATAGAAAGTCGTAATAAAATATTTAATATTATATCAAAGCTCCCGTTGGGGTCTCCCCCCCCCCCCCCCCCCTCACCCCACCCCCTCCTTAATTGCCTCCTCTTCCTTACGTGGGGAAGAGGAGGGAGGGCGAGAATAAAATTCTTCCAATTAAGGAAGGGGAAAAAAAAAAATATGATGATACGAGGGGAAGCTGGGCTAAGAAAAACCGATTTATCGGCGACTAGAGTATACCTTACAAAATTTTGTGCTATCTTACTTTTCTAGTTGTTAGGTATCTTTTTCTCCGAAGGGTCTCCGCCACCTACTACTTTGATAGAAAATGAATATACACTAATTTTGAAGAACCATCTACTCGTTGCTCTTTTACAATAATATTTTTATATATTACTGATTTAGATCCGCGATCACCCATTTTCAAAATAAATGATTTCTCTATCTCTAATGATATTACTATACCTTAATGATTAGTTAAGCCACTTTTAAAGTTTCCTTTTAAAGCTTAGTTATTAGAGCTTTAGGACTTTCCCGGAGTTTGGCTCTTTTACACGAAAACACAATCATGTAACTCGACCAATCCCTCCATTTGCAAAAAAAATCAAATTAAACTTTCAATTAGTTAAAATACTATAAACTGGGAAGAAAATATTTCTATTTATATAACCACTACTAACTCAGTTATATTTATTAGGCTAGTCATCATCTCTACCTGTATTCATATTAACTTTAATAGAAAAAATTTTATCTAGTCCTTCTTTAGTATAATGAACTTTATTTTTAACTAGTTCAAATACAGAGTAGAAGTATTTAAAATCTAAAGCTGTTATTCCTAATATAGGATATTTAAAGAAAAAAGGAAAAATTATTTCAGTTAAATCAGACGTCTTGGATACTCTGTACATTACTGCATTTTGAGAATGTTTATATATTTTACCACATCCTAAATATTGAGCAATGTAAGCCATTAGTTGTTTATCCCGAATATGTTGATTTATTTGAAAGACCAATTCAATAACAGCTTTATAATTACCCTCTGGTTTTCTTACCTTAACTGTAAATGATCCCTCTCCACTAGTAAACCCAGCTAGTCAATGGGGATCAGAAATAGAAATATTTTCTTTTTCGGGTCTTGCAACTGGTGTTATATCAGGAAAAGCTTCTTTTAATGGTTCAGATAAACCTTTATTTAGAGATGCTTTTATTGATATAATTTTTCGTAAACCTTCAGGTGTTAAATGTTCTTGATTAACTAATAATAGATAAGCTTGTTTAAATAAAGAGTAATCTCCATATTTATTTGAAATAAGAGGAAATTTTTCAAAGTGATCTATAACTACTCCTAATTCTTTAATAGAGAATACTCTATATTCTACTGATGAATTTGTACCTTGAACATATAATTTACCCACACCAAGAAACTTTTGAATAGCTTCCAAGATAAATAAATCTTTTTTATGTAAATGTATTTGAAATCTTGGTTTGATTACTCAACCTGAGCTAACAATATTACTTTTTGTAATACTTAAAACAAATGAACCTTCAGCGTCTGTAAACCCAGTTAAGAAATTAGGATCTATTATTAAACCATGGTTATTACTATCTATGGTATCATTAATGAATGATGTAGAATAACTTCTTTTATTAACTAATTGAGTAGTAAGGATTTTGTTTTGATAATTTCTTTCGAAGACCACTAGAGTACATCTTAAATATGAAGAACTCACGTACTCATATCAACTACCGTCTACTCGTTGCTCTTTTACAGTAATATTTTCACCTATTACTAATTTAGATCCGCGATTGCCCACGTTCTTTTCAGAAGCCTTCAAGCTTGTTACCATACATGAGTAATTAATTCATCCACTTATATATTTTCATATATAGCTTGGTACTTGAAATTCTAGGGGTTTTCCGGAATTTGGTAGGTTAATCCCCAAAAGTGATTTCCCAGATCACGTAGAAGAAATTTGAGGAGTAGCGCTATCTTGGAAATAAATACCTCAAGGAGTAGGTACATCCATATTTAGATTAAAAAAAAAGCTACACAAAAACATAACATGTAAACATAAAATCTCTATATTCATTAAAAAACCTTTGTATAGATTATACACTTAAATTGAAAAATAGAGTCATAGATAAAAGTATTTATTTTTTTTTTTTATTTGTCATCGATAATACCTATTGTCCCCCATCTTTTCCACCGGGTTTTCTGCTTTCACCTATCCTTCCATACTTTGTATAGAGGGATTTACTTTGTTGAGGGGGAAAAAAAGATGGGGCAAAAGGGCAATGGATCCTTTGGATGTTGTGAAATAACATCGTGAATTATTATTAGTATTATTATTATTACCTATACCACATTTAGACCTAAACAACTTTTTATAAACTTCTTCGGCGCCCCTAGAAGTTGGGATAAAAAGTTAAGATGGAAAAAATTTATTCCAGGGTTTTCCCCGCCTACTTTAGTTGGCGACTACTGCTGCAGTAAAAATCTAAACTACATACAATAATAAAAATGCCATCATCAAAACAAATAAGAGATTTACATTAGATTCCCATCGTCTCACCTTCATATTATACTTTTACACAATATTACACTAATAAAAAAAATAAATTTTTTTCTATTTCTTTTTTTTTCCTCTTCTTCCTTCCCTCCTCTTCCTCATACGAAGTATGAGGAAGAGGAGGTAAAGAGTGCAGAAGAGGGTAGACCATTTAAAAAAAAACAGGGCCGGCCTAGCGTATTTTTATATGAAACTAAGATCTTTTCAATACTATCACATATCTATCTCTATAAGGTGTATTGATACCTTTCTCCAATTGAGATTTCTCCCTACGAGATAGCGATTTTATATCTAAGTTAATAGCATTTGCTGCCTTACGAATAGATTCGTAAGTAGTAGTGAGTTTAGTCTCAAGATCTATAATTTCTACTGCAATACCCGGCTGGTTAAGTTTTGTTCTTTTCAAATGCGGCTCTCTAATAAGATCTCTAGACTCCTCTGTGTGTTTTTTTTTTACCATAAAAATTATTGTTAATTCCTTTACGACTCACTCATGAGTTTTTTTAACTTCCTCGCTGTGTTTTCTACCTAATGCAAGAGTACGCATTTTTTCTATACTTGCAGGTGTATGTACATACAACCTGCAAGTATAGAAAATTAGCCATTCCATGTTTAGATAGAGCTCTAACAATATATTAGCACGAGTAACATAATACCAATCTTGGTAGTAATCACTTAATCTAAGATATAAAGAGTCACCGCTACCTATATAAAATTTTCCGTTTACATTATTAAATCAACAATAGACCCCTACTTTACCGTTATTATCTTTACGAATAAGTTCACGGGATTCTTGATGATTTTCATAAGTTTTAAGACCTAATTTACTAATAGATGAAAGAGAGAAAACAGAATCATGGTTGCGAAACACACCGTGCGAAATAATATTAGTATTATTACTTATACCGCATTTAGAGCTAAACAACCTTTTATTAGATAAACCACATGCTAAAAGATAGAAAAATTTATCCTTTATATTAGTACTGATTGTAAAGCGAGATGAATTATATGTAAACAGCGCTCTTTCTTTGTTTGAAATTAGCACCCCCCTACTTCGTTGGGTAGCAACCCTAGAATTTTGTGGTATTAAGCAACATATAATAATAAAAATGCCATCCAAGCACGGATCTTTGTATATTAAATACAAGGCGATCTTTTCCGTTTATCCTTATTCAATTAATGTATATAAGATACATTATCCTACATAAGGTCACCTTTAGTTTTAGATCTAATACTAAAGGTTAGTACTTTCATACCAGGTTAGACTATATCTTAAGCTTGCGCCGATTTACATTTAGTCGTTGAACTGCACACCTGTTGCCATTAACCTGGCTACGAAGGTGCTTGGCTGCGGATTACCCATTCAGTTATTAATTTCGATTTTACCATACCATGAGTCATTACCTATGCCACTAACTCTATTACTAGGCTAGTTTGGTTGAAATAGCTTTAGGGGATTCCCGTCAATTTGAAAATCTTGCCTAACTATATTACCATGTTGCTTAAAGAATATAACTAGACTAGCCTAAGGTTCACTTAGACTCTTATTGACCTAAATGGGACTCCTTAATTCCCTAGGATCAATGCAAATAAACCAGTTGCTTCGCTGAAAGCAAAGCCTAAAATAGCGTATGCAAATAATTGCGCTCTTAATGTAGGGTTCTTAGCTACTCCTAATATTAATGCCCCAAAAACTATACCTATACCTATACCTGCACCTATTAAACCTGTGGTTGCTAACCCTGCACCTATAATTTTAGCTACTTGAATCATATATATTATATCACTTAAATCATTTAATTTGTAACAAAAGATGACTAATTGATAATAATAATAGACACTGTCATTAACTTGAAATTTTAAGTAAAATGTCATTTTTTTTACGCCCCCCATAAAAAATATATTGAATAATACTTAATTTGATAAGTAGATTTAATTATTCAATATATTTTTTATTAAAAATATATTGAATAATTAGTTAATTTGATAAGTAGATTTGATAATTCAATATATTTTTTAGAAAAACCCAAAAAAAACCCCAAATTACTAAGGCTTAATAGCTTACATACTGCACTACACCCTTTGAATGGTGTTTCCCCCTCCCTCAAGAGGTGGTCCCTGGGGACTAGGGAGTGCTTCTCACAGCTACGCAGCACCCTCCGTACGGACCCCTATCCATACTTGAGCAGCTTGACTCTGTCTGCTCTGCGTGTTGGGGCCTCCCACCCATTTGAGCGTAGCGTGAGAAAAACCTGCGGCTAAATTTTTCTTATGAATGAATAAACTCATATTTGTAAGTAGATTTGATAATTCATCATTAAAAAAAATCAGGAGTCTGGTTTTCACAGCGTAGCTGACCCTCCGTACGGAGCCCCTATTACGCACCTAGATATAAGTCCTGAGTGCGGAAAGGGGGCATAAATCAGGGAAAAAAAAAGTATTAATATTAAGTTACTCTAAACTACCAATTAAACTTATTATGGTTTTATCTTGAGATTGAGATTTAATATTCTGCTTTGAAGGTATATTCAAAACCCCACGTCCAATTTCAAATACGAATCCTAATGTTACTATAAGAGTAAAGATTAACATAATCAACAGCCCATAAAGATCATTAACATACATACTCAAGGCATAGGGATAAATAAAAATTATTTCTAAATCGAATAGTAAATATAATATGGCATAAACAAAAAAGGAAATACCAAATTGTGTTCTATTTTGACCTAAAAAACTATGAAAACCACATTCAAAAATTGAATATTTTTCTTGATAAGGGTTATGCGGAGCTAAAATCAAATTTACTATTAAAAAAACTAATGCTAATATAGATACAAATAAAAAGAAAAAAGTAATGCTAGTCAATTAATTATTAAATAAAATCTGTACCAATATAGTCAATGTTGTTAAGAATTAATTAGTTAATAAGCTAATTAATATTTCAATATATCGCTACATTGTTCAGACTATGTCATTATTACTTAGTTTTAAATGCCCTTTTTTTTTGTGTATCGAAAATAGGGCGCTGACTACTGATAATTAAAGATCAGATCTGATCTTAACTATCTGTAATGCTATATTAATTACTAAGTATTGGATCTTTATATAGGATTATTGTTAGTTTTACTTTCCTAATAGTCGTTGAACGTTTTATCTTATAGAATTAAAGTAAGTACTCGTCTTGGGAGAGGAGCCCGCTCTTTTCCCTCTTTAATAATAAAACTAAGATAACTTCGCTGCAAATCATCATACAAACAACGGGGTGTAGATATTCTTGCAATTAATCCAATGTTTTTCTAAAATTTTACCATTATTCTTAATAAAATTTTTACGGGCAACCTATTACATCTCGGCTAAGTACTATAAATAACCCAGATTAGAGAGATCCTCAAAATTATCTTAGTGTATTCATACCAGATTTAATTTCACGGATCTTATCTACTCCATTTTCCGTTAAATGGGTCTTAGATTTAATTAATTCTGCTACTCTAACTCAATCTTCAAAATCCTCTCTTTTAATACCTCTAATCTCATGATCTTTAAAAAATGGAAGTATTTTATTGTAGATATCAGTAAATTTTCTAACAATAAATACTCCTGACCCGTATTTACTTTTTCCATTATGGTAATTGAATAAGCCACACCCAAAAAAAGAAATAAAAGATCTTAACAGTAATTCATCTCTTAAATGTTGAGATACTTTAAAGCCTAATGAAACTCCATCTAATTTACCTTTACCATATTTAGATATTTGAACCGAGAAACACCCCTCACCTGAAACAAATCCAGCCATTCATTCAGGATGAGAGATAGTAATATTTTCTATCAAAAGGGGGGTCTGGTGATACGGGAGAGTATTAGGGAAAATAGTCTTTAAGGAATCCGATAAACCTAAATTTATCGATGCACGAATATTAATAATTTCTTGCAATCCTTTGGCTGATAAATGTTCCCCTCTGACTATTTTGTTTATTATTTGCTTTCATAAGATAAAATCTGCTTTTTTTTGAGTTATTAAAGGATAATTATCAAAATGAGTAATGATTTTTAAAATATGGTCTAAAGATCTTACCATGAATTTTGAATTATCACCCTTAGTATAAATATTACCTATACCTCCTCAATGATCTTTAATTTGCATTAATAAACTTTTATCTCTTGAGTGAATTTGTATCTGAAATTGGGGTCGGATATAGAATTTACCATTAGAATTTCTTTGAAGGCCAACATTAAAACAACCTTCTGCATCTGTATAACCTGATATAAATCAAGGCGAGATAGAATGAGTCTTAGTCTGATCAAGAGTTGAATATTCTAAAGTTTGTTGATAAAGGATAGAAGATAACTGAGTAATATATCTAGTTCGATTTAGTGCGAAGCCCGTAATTGAATTATGAGCACCTGACAAATGACTATACGTACTAAGAAAACCTCTATTTCCCTTTTGGATACAGGATGGAGAATTTAGTAAATAAGTATCCGATATAATTCTATTTGTTTTTGTATTTAATAGCAGTAATAAATTACGAGTAGCGGAGCCTACAAGTCAAAAAAAAATCAGAATTTTTTGGTTAATTTTTATATATATAAAAATCGTCCATTGTGAAAGACGCAGGAGGCTCGCAAAATACTCCTTAGCACATAGGAAGAATAGGAGGTTAAAGGTACCCATACTTAATCATTCAGAAGACATAAATATAAATAATAATATTATTAAAGTTATACTAGATATGGTTATAGATATAGGACTAGACATAACTATATTATTATATTTGAATTCTAAATTTTTTATTAAAATACCGTTATTATTATAAATATAACCTAAGAATTTTCTATCTTTTAATAAAGAATTTATTTTATATTCAGGTTTATAAAAGAAAATTTCTTTTATAATATTAAGGTAATATACAGCACCTACTACGCTAGCTAATATAGCAACTAAAGATAAAAATACATAACCACTATCTAAAGCAGCACTTAATACCATCTGTTTTGCAAAAAATCCGACCAATGGCGGAACTCCTACAAAAGAAAAAATAGTAATAGCTAAACTTAAGGCTAAAAAAGGGTTAACAAAAAAATATCCTCTTAATTGACTGATTAATTGAATTGGAGAATTATTTTTATCTAATAATTCTTTATGTTCTTTATTATCTGTAACATAAAAATAAAAAGAAAATCCTATTGCAACTAATATAATAAATGCATTTAAATTACTTATTGAGTATTGCATTAAATAAAACACAAAAGCTTGTATTGATTCTATGCTTGTTATACTTAAAGCTAATAATATAAAACCTACATGGCTAATTGTACTGTAAGCTAATAATCTTTTTATTCTGAACTGAGTTAAACCGACTACTGTACCTATTATTAATGATAATAAAGAACTCATTAATAAACTAAAAGTTCAATTAAATTCAGAAAAAGAATTACTAGTAAAATACACTATTTCTAATAATAAAATAAAAATGGATATTTTAGCAATTATAGCTACAAAAGTAGTAACTATAGTAGGTATAGCATCGTAAACGTCCAACCTCATTAAATTTACTGTCCAAATTAAAGAAAAGAACGACTTATGCTCGATAATAAATATATTATCTAAATTATAATATTACATGTAATATTAAATAACATCAGGAACTGTATTAGCGATTTTTTCATATCTACCTTTATTCATTCCTACCTTTATTTGACGTATTTGATCCATACCTTCCTTAGTTAAATGAACCTTAGTTTGAATCATTTCCGCTACTTTAGTTCAATCCCTAAAGTCTTGAGCTTTCACACCAAGGATAGGATATTTATAAAAAAAAGGTAAAATATTTTCATAATTCTTTTTAAATGATTGACATCTAAACTCTACATAATCTTTATAACTAAAAATTTGACCACACCCTAAAAAATTCATCACACTTTTTAGTAGCAATTCGTCTCGGTTATGTTGAGTTAATATATAAATTAATACTACACGACTTCCTGCTTTATATAATTCAGATTCCCTAATGCTAACTTTGAAACAACCATCACCACTTGTAAAACCTGCTACTCACTGAGGATGTAGTTTAGTATTATATAGTGGTACTGATGGTCTGGATATAGCTACAGTATTAGGGAAGGCTTCTTTAAGTAAAGGACTTAAACCTTTATTAATAGAAGCTCTAATATTGATTATTTTTTGTAAACCTTCAATTGTTAAATGTTCCCCACGTTGCATCATCATAACTACTTCTTTAAACAATAAGTAATCAGCATATTTTTGAGTTTTTAGGGGATATTTATCAAAATGAGGAATTACTTCTGTAAGTATTTGATCTAAAGAACCTATTGTAAAATCACGACAATCATTTCTGTCTTTACCTATTCTACCCACTCCTCTAAAATAAGCTTGGATAAGCTTTAAAAGTTCTATATCTCTACTATGAAGATTAATTGTAAAGTTAGCTTCTAATTGCCATTTTAATTTATTTCTAGGGGTTTTACGAATTAGAATAAGAAAACAACCCTCTGCATCGGTAAATCCCGATATAAATCAAGGTTCATTCAGTTGAGGTAATTTATTTATATCTTGGTTCAAGCAATTTGAATAAAGTCGTCTTTGAATAATAAGATTAAAAGGGATTTTAACTAAATAGTTTCTTTCGAAACCCGTTAGAGTATATCTTAAATGTGATAAATTAATACCACATTTACCGCCATTTACTCGTTGCTCTTTTACAGCAATATTATTTAATATTGCTGACTTAGATCCGCGATTACCCACGTTCTTTTCAGAAGCCTTCAAGATTGTTACCATACATGAGTGATTAGTTCATCCACTTATACCCCTTCGAGTATAGCTTAGTTCTTGAAGTTCTAGGGAGTTTCCGGAATTTGACTGTATATTCCCGACAATAAAGGATTTCCCAGGTCCTGTTTCAGGAGATCAAAAATGAAACACGGAAATAAATTTGATCATATTTATAAATAAATCAAGTTAAATCTTACTACTACATCCCCTACCCACCCTACCCTACCCGACCCTCAATTCAGAAGTATATTACATAAGAAGATAGTATAGCCTGATCCGAATCTAACTTATAAACCTTTAGAGATAAATGTTGGGGCGTTATAACTACTACTCTCTGAATAGCAAAATCACGATTATTCTCTTCCAGTATTCATTCTGGATTTAATTTTACGAATCTGTTCCCGCAGGCGCCCTACATAGTTAAGTGAATTTTTTTCGCACCAAATCAGCTACTTTACATCAGTCAGAAAAGTCCTGAGATTTATTACCTAAAATCGGATATTTTTTTGGCTTTTTTTTATTATAAAAAAAAAAGGGTCGAATGGTATAATCTTATCAGTTAAATCTGTAAAATTTGAAACTGTTCTATGAACTGTCTCTCTTTTTATAAGAAGATTACCACATCCAAAATACTCTTTAATATTTAACATCAGTTGTTCATCTCGAATATGTTGAACAAGTATAAATTTAAGTTGAATAGCTTCACCTAGTTTAGTTGATTTGGATTTTGAAATAACCCCCCCCCCCCCACCCCCTCCTTAATTGCCTCCTCTTCCTTACGTGGGGAAGAGGAGGGAGGGCGAGAATAAAATTCTTCCAATTAAGGAAGGGGGGGAGAAAAAAAAAACAAAAACACCCGTCCCTACTTCGTTGGGGCAGCCGTAGCAAATCCTGCTAATCATTGAGGGGCTGGGTTAGGAAAATTAGGAACTAAGGGTCTAGTAAGATATATCGGAAGATTAGTTGCCTCCACTATAGAACTACTCTCTGTAGCAGTTGTAGCTTCTAGTTTAGTATTAATATTTTTTTTTACTAATTTTGAAGGTAGACCTCTATTCATTAATCCTCTAATAGAATCAATTTTTAAAAGTCCTTCCATAGTTAAAATGCTCTTTATTTATAACTAAGTTTACTGCTTGCTTAAATAAAAGATAATCTGCATATTTTTTTGTAATAAGTGAGTATTTATCAAAAAAAAATTCTATTACTATTGGTAGATCCTTTATAGATTCTACACGGTAGTGTTAACAATCCCCACTTGGAGCCATGTTACCTACACCCTAAAATTCCGCAAGCTTTTCTAATAAAGCTTGCTCTTTTTTATGTAAACCTATTTTAAATACTAATTTCACAGATCAACCTACTTTATTTTTACTATTTTTAGTAATACTAATCATAAAAACAACCTTCACCATCTACAAGCCCACATAAAAATCAGGCCATATCTTATGCTCCCCCTAATTTATTCTGTAAAATATCTTCAGTGAATCTACTAGATGTAGAATATGACTTAATTGATTTATTTATAAACTTAGAAAGGGTATTTAATTGATAGTTTCTTTCGAAACCCGTTAGAGTACATCTTAATAAGGAAATATTAATTTTCTTATAATTACTGTATACTCGTTGCTCTTTTACAGTAAATCATCCCCACATAAAGTGTAGGATTATCTCTACTAATTTAGATCCACGATTACCCATCAATCTTTCGATTATATTCTGAATTGTGACCATACATGTTTGATTAAAACATCCACTATCAATTTTTCAACTGAGGTTTGGTATCAGAATCTTAAGGGTGTCCCTGGAATTTAATAATTTAACCCTAATTCATTGCAATTCCCCAGGTTGCATTTCAGGTGCAGCACTAACTTTAAATAAGAAACCTATACTAAAAATAAGTAAAGAAAAATTTATATAATAAGGTTGATATCAAGAATTTATATTATCACTTATACTAGTAATAATATATATACCATCCATATTAGTTGTTCCAGAATTTGCATATAATAAGGCGGATCCTAACAAAATAAAACAAGAACTTAAACCCATGGCCGCCGAATTTATCATACTTAACAACTATATTTGACGATATCTATAAAAAATAGATACAATAAATATTTAATTTAGAGTTCGTTATTTTTTTGGAAAAAAAAAAGTAAATTTCTGTTTAGTTTCTTCCTGTATTCATTCGAGCCTTTATTTCACGAATTAGATCTAACCCAGGAAGAGTTAAGTGTTTTTTGTCTTTCATGATTTGGGCTACTATACAAAAATCCTCAAAATCTTTAAGTTTTTCACCTAAGATGAAATTTACTCTAAAAAAAGGTATAATTTTTATAGCAATGTCTGTAAAATTTGTTACTCTAAATCTACAAATGTCCCCTTTAGTATAGGTATTACCGCAATCTATAAATTTGACTAAACTCGATACTAACTGTTCATCTCTTTTATGTTGAGAGATATTAAATTCTAATTGTATATTCACTCCAGACTTAGTTGTTACAGATTTTTGAATACCTACAAAAAAAACAACCTTCTGCTGTTGCAAATCCTGCTATTCATCCTAAATCTTGAATAATCTTATTTTCGACTAAAGGCCGAGGTATCAATATAAGATCTTGGAAGGCAGCTCGCAATTGATCAGATAAACCTTTATTCATTGAAGCTTTTATTGCTACAATTTTTTTTTTTAACCCTTCTAACTTTAAATGTTCTTTATTTAAAACTAATTTATATGCTAACTTGAAAAGCTCAAAGTCAGCGAGTTTTTGAGTTATTAAAGGATATTGATCAAAGTGTTTTATAATTTTTTCTAGATCTTTAAAAAGCACACGATAATTAATAATTTTGTGAGTTGGATGTGTAAAAATAATACCCCTCCTTCGGGGAAAAGTACTTTTGGATATCTTCTAAAAGAGCTCTGTCTTTTTCATGCAATGATATACCAAATTCTAATTTTACTTGTCAACCTACTTTATTTTTATTCTTAGAAATACCAATAGAAAAATATCCCTCCCCATCTATAAACCCTGTGATAAATCAAGGATTCAAGGTTTTTTGTGTAATATTGTCACTTAAATTTACAATATTATTGGGAGCTTGTACAACAGAAGTATAAAATCTTACTAGTTGTTTTATTCGTTTAGAAGGAACTTCGGTTAGATAGTTTCTTTCGAAACCCATTAGAGTACCTCTTACATTTGACATCGTTAGATAATCAAATGTATTACCATATACTCGTTGCTCTTTTACAAGTACTGTTTTATCATCTCTTGACTTAGATCCACGATAACCTATTTCAGTTTCCTTCATCTTATGATTTGTTACTATACCTGAGTAATTACTTCAGCCACTAATGCTTTTTCAAGCAACGCTTAGTATCATAAGCTTTAAGGCGTCCCTGGAGTTTGGTAATAATAGGCACATAAATAGGGGTATTCCACTCCCCTGAGCACCTAATAAAAAATAAATTAAACCCCCTGTTGTAGCTAATTCTGAATTTCTATAAATGGTACTTAATAAATATAAACCATAACTTTGTAATTCTATTGATAAAAAAATAGATACTAAATCATTAGTAGACATTAAAAAAATAGCTCCACTTACTACAAATAATAAAATTAACGAAGTAGACTGGATTTATCTAACCAATTCTAAATTAATCAATCTATATATCACCCAAAATTTGTTCGTATTTAATTAATTAAATACTAATGAATTTTAAAGCAAAGTACAGTATTTTGCTTTGCTGACCTCCTCCGGAGCCCCCCCCCCCTCAGGCAACGCCCCCCCCCCCACCACCACCACCACTTTCTTTCCCTCTTACTCTTATCTCCCCCCCCCCCCCTCCCTCCTCAATATTGAGGAGTGTATACACACTTCCAATGAGGGAGGGGCAAAAAAAAAAAAGAGGTAGACCCCCCCCCCCTGCTTCGTCAATTATCTTCGATAATTTAGGTTATTTTTTTTTTATTTTTAAAAATTACTGGGGGCAGACTTTTTTATCTTTATCGATTTATAAAGATAAATCGATAAAGATGGGATAAAAAAAAATTAATTTTAAAGGCGTGCCTCTTAAAATAAATATAAAATTAATTGTAGGGGAGGGCCCCCTCTCTCCAATTATCTTAGATAATTTAGCAGCCCCCCTTCAATATTCCTCCTCTTCCTTACGTGGGGAAGAGGAGGGAAGGCGGGAGAGCAGATTTTTATAAAAATTACTGGCCCTACCTCTGGTTGGAAGTAAACCCCACCAATAATTATTCTATTGATTATTGGTGGCCCTTCATCTCTTATAAATCTGAGTTTACGAAGATTTAGACAGTGGAGGGCACCATATTACTCAGAGAATAAGAGTCAGGGACGGAGGTGATTGAGAAAAAAAAAAAGAAGATTATACTCTTCTTTTTTTTTCTCCACTCCTCTCTCTTATTAATAATATATTTATATATTATTATATATAGAGAGGGGCCACCCATTTAATTTTTTTTTTAATTAATTCAAAAAAAAAAATTTGGGGTTTTTTTTTAATCTGCTACGCCACCCAATTTGGGTAGGCCCCCCCCCCACTACTTTGCTGGAGAGAGCTTACTTTGTTGGGTGAAGGATTATTTCCTTAAATAACAGGTAATCCTTTAAGAGTAACTAAAGGGTATTATCGAAATGAGGTAAGATATACTTTATTAAATCTTTTACAGTAACTACAGTAGTAAACTATCCCTCTTTGACTAGTATAAATATTACCCCCCCCCCAATATGATGGAGCGACAAAAAAAAAAGGCTTTTATTTGTACTAAAAAGATCTAGATCTTTTTGGTCTAACCCTATAGTAAATATGGGTACAATTTTTCCTGGAATCAAATTAAACATACATATAACATTTAAGCGTATTATTCTTAGGTTGCGTCTTCCTAATCTTACACTGTTAAACAGAACTTTCTCATTTTCTACTAAGATTCATACCTGATTATTTTTACTATTTTATTTAAACCTTCTAGATTTAAATACTCTTTATTTGGGTTTTTTGTTTTTAGCTTCAGCTCTTGATTTTTTATTATAATGTAATTTATTACCTATATTACGTATTTTATTATTTATATTACATATTATGGGGCTAATAAATTTATTACATATATAACATATTATAGGGCTAACATAACGATTAAAATAATAATTTCATAATGGGTCATATATTATTAAAAGTTGTATTACCTTTATTATAATTATAAAACTTATATATAGTCACTCATTAATATCTATATTTATATGTATATCTTTCAAACAGCACATCAAGTCATCAATTTTTATACTAGGAATTTTTATACTAGGAACTTTTATACTAGGTACTTTTATACTACTAGGAAACACAAAATCTATATCTACCATTCCAAATTCCATTTTATATGGTACAGACGGGTCGCAGTCTGAAATTTGTGGCGAATTAATACTTTCCATACTAACTCGCTTAAATGGTTTATCTTTACTAATAAGATCAGAAACTGCTTGACTCACAGTTTGAGGTCTTTTATTAAGATAACTAGTAGATGATTCTCCAGCTTGAGCTTGCGTATTCGAAGTACTAGCTTGAGCTTGCATATCTAAAGAATTAATAAGTGAATTATCTTGAGTTTTTACAATATTAAAAGGTGTTTTAAAATATTCTTTATCTATTAACTGATATTTACCACTTTTTTCGCATTTCGCTAAATAAGCATATTTGTTATTTTCAAGTAGAGCTATTGCTTGGTCATGTTCCCTTAGATTTTTCGTAAAAAGTTGATAATTTTTTACTGATAAAGAATTATATTTTATTGTTTCCAGAAATACACTAGAAGAATGTACTTTATCTTTATCTAAAGTATGATTCACCAAGTAATCAAAAATATCATGTGGACAAACATCCGACTTTGTTTCTAATAGCTTATTTTTTGCATATGTATTTTTTGCAAAAAAATGATCACGTTGTATTAAAGATAGTTCATAAAATCTTTCACTAATCATCTCTTTCCGCGCTCTTAAACCAGAAAGATCATTTCTATATGCAACAGCTAAATCACCAGCTTTCTCATCTAGAATTTTCATTTTATCATTCATACTTATATCGGGTGCGGAATATTTAGAATCAAATTCCTGTTTATATTTTATTAAAGCTGTGTAATCATTATTAGTTGGGCGAATTTTACCACATCTATCAGAACAAGGTATTCTATTGCGGTCCATTAATTTAATACTTGTATTACTAAAATAACAAACACCACCCTTGATAAAAAACCCAAAAGCAGAAGATTTAGCATATGAAAATCCGGTAATAAATCTAGGATTTAATACTTTATTTAATAAAGTATGAGAAGTTCTATTTAATGTTTGTTTAGTTGGGATTTTGAATAGATAAAATATTTCTAAATCCACTAGAGTATACCTTACACTTCTATATATAGTAGCTAATATATATATTGGTGTACTACCATCTACTCGTTGCTCTTTTACAACCATATTTTGAAAATAATTTATTAAAGATCATTTTATGGTTGATTTAGATCCGCGATTGCCCATTTCACTTTCGTTCATCTTTTGGCTTGTTACTATACTTGAGTAATTAGTTCAACCACATTTTAGTTTACCATAAATGCTTAGTACCAAAAGCTTTAGGGTGTCCCCGGAGTTTGATAATAAACGCCAACATAGTACCTTCCCAAAGTACACATCAGCCTGTACTTTATTTTTCTTAGTGATAGAAACCGCAAATGAATCATCTCCATCTGTGAAACCTGTTATGAATTAAGGTTTAAACTTAAAATATCTTGGTATTTTATTTTGGTTTGTTTTTTTTTTACTTTCCCCCCCCCCCCCCC
>JAJFDK010000244.1:0-15968 GCA_028637775.1 Xylariaceae sp. X167
ATTTACATAATTATTTTGTGCGCTCCAAGCCACACTACCTCGCCACAGCGCCACAGTGCTTATGTAATCCAACACCTAACTTTAGGTCGAAGCGTTCAGGGCTACGATCGCAGAGATGACCTATGGCGTGGGCTATGACGGCCTTGATTGGCCCGACCCTCGCCATCGCTGAGCAACCACGGCATCTCACGGTCGTCGGTCACCTGTATAGGCAAGTGCAGTCTGCAGACGTTCACGAATCACGAGTCCTAACTCTGACCTCTTTTCATGTTCTTGCTTTCTCCTCTTTTCACCCTCACTGTTCTTATCGTGGCTTTCACGGCTCCTGTAACAATACGTATCCCGCGTTTCAGATTAGACGGCGAGACAGACCAATAATAAATAACCCAATTCTACCCGACGGGGAACCCTACGCACTTGGCTCAGTTGCGGCGTCGTTCGTCCTCGTAGTTCACGCCTCGTTTCGTTCTGTTGCCGCCAACGCATCGCCATTGTCCCTTCAGCGATAGACATGGAGTCTAGCGCGTGTTGGCGACGCATAACCTCGAATACCCTGAAATACTTCGGAACCGGTTCTAATCGAATCTACGCATTTCGCTAGTTACCGCGACAAAGTCGAGCTTCACCGAGGGCGCAGAAGGCTGATCGGCCGGCTCCACCAAACACAAGCTACGACGACATGGACGCTGGTGATTATGAGACTAATACCTTAGTAGCTGTATGTCGCTCTTGGTGTTGATTTGGCGATGTTGAGACTGCTGGAAGCTTACCATATTTATTGCGATTTTCTAGAATAACATCTCCGCGGTCCGCTTCGCTTTCTACGAACCGACGTCTCCGTCATCTCCGCTCCTCAGCTCCGGCGCAATCGAAATCGAGACCGCTCTCCGCAAGGATGGAAACCTCGTGTTTTGGGATGCCACCCGTAGGGGCTTCTGGTGCTTCCGTCTTATGATTAAGGACAAGTCAGCTGCCGATTCGGTTGACGCGCCGGCTTTTGAAAAGAACATCGACTGCGCCGGCTTTGCACTGACCGTCGGTGAGGAGGGGGCGTTCGAACCAGCCGCACTGGTCAGGCACAGGTACAATGGCCCTGCTGCTGTCAACACGCCTAGCAGTTCGTCTTCGAGCATGTCGTCTGCTTTTGACACGGCCTTTCGCAGCGCCCAATCTGCTACAACCCCGTCCTTTTCGACATCGGTAGCCGAACAAGATGGCAAGTCTCTCGGGCTCGCGGAGTCGAAGCTGAGTCCGCCTGCGTCTCTCCGAGATGTACACGAGTTTCTTCTCCAAGCGTCCTATGCTGCCGTTTCCTCGACTTTTTGTGCCAGGACGAATGCTGTGCCCCTGACATCTCGGACGTTGCTACTCCCTCCCATCGTCCAACCTGAGATGAGCGTGTCGCCACCCATCATCGCCTCTCTACGCATATACCTCACAACAACTGGAAGCCTAATAATTAGTTTGAGTCACTCGTTTGCTTATAATCTAGTCACGTTATCTGAATGCATTCCGAACCAATTACCTCCATTCGGCGTTACCATCCTGGCGGCCCCAATGGGCATGTTTGCGACGTGCCAGTCGCATTCCTTGACTGATGGTAGTACCGTGGATGGGAGCCTCGGACTGTCACCAGATACTCAACACCTTCGACTTCGATCCGAGAAAGATGACAGCACGATCACGAACCTCTGCACCAAACTGCTGCAGTCTCGGACGATTTCTCCTGCTATGGGTGCGCCACATAGATGGGTTGGTCTTCAGCGTTTGCGCCGGAAATTAATCGAGCGAAATGGAGATGGGAGGGGAACACCAATAGGTTCTGCGCCGAATATACTATGGCCTGCGAGTCTATGTTTTGCGAAGTCGGTATACAAGTTGACAGCAAACGAGACAGATACACAACACATACCACAGTTTGAGCAGAGCTTCGATCCCTTGACGGCTGCCAAGATGTGGTTCACTAGTAGTGGTGAACGCGAAATGATGATCAGTCAGAAGAAGACCGAGAGGGATGCTGCAGCAATACAAGACGCCCCCTTGACGGAGGGGCAAGTACAAACCTTTAGCAGTCTATCTCCTCTGGCTTTACATCGAGCTAGTCAGAGCGGTGCTTCCGTTGGTGGGATATATCCGACTCCTCCGGACGCTGTTCAAGGGATTCCGGGAGTTACGCCGTCAATGGATGGTAATCAATCCAGTCCTAGCAACAACCTCGCTGCTACGACTGTAGCGGAGATTGATGCTGCATTACATGCTCCGGCAGAGCAATTTATCGGAAACTGGGACGGTACCGAAACCAAACGAGAGCGCATTAATACTGCATTTGAATCAGAGAACCTTTTTGGTGAACTCGGCCCGGATATGTTTGGCGATAACGACATCACCGAGGCGGATTTCAATTTCTTCGACGACCAGCCTGATGGTAATATAGACTTGGGATCGTTAGATCTGCCTGTCGTTACGAATGCGGACTTGAGCCTGAGCCTGAGCCATGACGCCAGTCTACCCAAGCGCCATATTCACCAGATCACCAGACCAGAACCCTCACATCTACTGGCTTCTGACCCTGCACCAGTATTCGCGAAGCCAGAGCTCCGGCACGCTAGGAGTTCCTTAATCGATGAACCGCGCCGACAAATTGCCTCAGACGCAACCCAATGTAGCAATGCCATCAGTAACAAAAGGCCCGCCAGTCCATTTAATCCGGATACAGTTTACAAGAGAATCAGGGGATGTATCGAAAACCATCAGGCTACCCTGCGGAACTCGTCAATCCACGCAATTCATGGGAGTGTATTTGACAAAGTTGACTTGGGCCCGAGTCTCTCGATGGTAAACAGTAAATATGAGGGAAGCGGACGCTTCGACTTCTCAATCGGTCGGTCGAAAACGAAAAAGCCATCGAATCTTGACACGCCGCCCACTACTGACTATCTGCGACGGCATGGCAAAAATCGAAAAGCTCTCAAAGAAACACCTTTGGCATACGGCGAGCTCTTCATTCGTATGAGGGGTAATCAAAATACGGCCTCAAACTGTCCCAGCCCCCAGCACGTTGATGCACCACATTCAGATGCCGATGACATGAGCTCAGTTTCTGACCAAGATGATTCGAGTTATACTAGTGATGAACCTCTTTCACCAGTTAAGTCTCTGAGTGTGCGTCGTCGCCGTGGTGATGATGACGGCGATTCGCTAGCTACATCGTTTAAGGATCTGGAAACAATGGATAATGCTATCCCTCAAATACCTTTTGAGCTGTTGAGAGCCTCAAAGGCCGAAATTGACGTGCCACTGGCAAAGTACTTTGCAGATCCCGAACCCCCCTGGGTCCAGTACTCCCTACCAGACGAGCAGTTCGTTATAGCCGCCCAAATTCTAACGGATCAAATTACGACCAGTACGATACTGTCAAGCACATCAACAGAGCCTTCACTGCAGTCAGGAGTGGACCAACGCCGATTTCTCTCCAGCGTAGCACGAAATTCAATGAAGGAACTCCAGCAGGGAATTTCCGCATATTTCCATCCTACCACGCGATATCAGTTGCGTTCTTTCATTGAAGTCCAGGACATCCCCCTTTTGGGCCTACCTACACGGTTGCAGCCCAGGCCGTCGAATGCAGATCAAATCCGACCAAGTAATTTAATCCAAATCCCCCAACCCCGATTTGAGATGCGCCGCTACGAATCAAGATTATCCCTTCTGCCTTCTTCCATAACATTTTGGGAAAGCTTGGGCCTTAGCCCAACGCATGGTGCTAAAGATATCAGTGCTCTCTGCGTCTTCCCAAGTTACGAGGGTGTCTCAGATAGCATGCTCGCCTTCACGGATAGATTACGAAGTTCCTATGAAGCACTAAAGCTGGGTTCCTGCAGTCGATTGTCGTTGCCCTCGGGTGAAGATGGTTGTCTATTTCCCTTTGACGTCGAGAAAGACATTGTTCCATTCGGTAAACCGACCTCCTTTCTGGGACCGTCGCTTCAAAACTGTGCTTCGAGAATATGCAAAGCATTATCCGGTGTCTCGGCTGAACAGACAAACTTCGTACTGTTCTTTGTTTACTCGCCAGCTATCCCTGGATCGATGGTCGAGTGCTGTGCCGCCTTTAACGAAATCAGTGAGGGTTATAAGAAGATTTTGGCTAGCAAAAGTCTGCCCCTCGTCAACGATATAATATTGCAGCTGATACCACAAAACCTGGTAGCATCATCCGACGCCCTTCCGATGCCGTCGCCAACAGATATGTCCAAACTAGCGCTTGAGATCTACGATAGGTGTACACTTTTCAGCGACGGTACGCCTTCACCATCAGTTGTGCTTGAACAGGTACCACCACGCTTGATTGATTTCAAGCTTAACCCGACCCCATCTGCATCTGTATTGCACGAGAATATGTGTCTTCATGTTGCGTATGCCCAGAGCATAGACGAAAGATGGGTCACCGCGGCATGGACAGACAGCAGAGGTAATCAGCAAATGACCACATCATACTGCCTTGGGAGAAAGGGGAAGCCCATCGCAACACCAATGGTGACCGTAATTCAGGAAATTTGGTCAACGACACGAGACATGATATCCTCCTGGAAAGTCCACTGGCGTATCATTATCGCCAAATGTGGTACAATGCCATCTCATGAGGCTGAATTGTGGTCTGGCCTGGTGCAAGCAGAGGTCAGATCCTCAATCAACTTGACCCTTGTTGCAGTTGACACAGATCCATCTCTGCAACTAATCCCTCCTGCCGCCAAGCTTCCAAACAGCACGACATCTGTCTGGTACACGACGCCCGGCTCAACACCACAGGGCGCCGTCTTATCTCCCGAGCAGAGCGGGAATGGACAGAGAGACAATGCCAGCACGAGCGGACAGACGCCAGGTGGTGGTGACAACAACACGACAGATTCGGACGCCGATGCCACCCTGACTGACGCCACGGATCAGACATGGGGTGTTGTACTATCACATAGATTACATACCTCGACCTCGCCAACGGACGTGAATGCCGCCCTTATAAGTGGATATCTTGTGAAGCGCGGTGGCATGCGGTGCGAAGATCCACCCGTTGTCATGGAGATCAACATGGTTCACAGCGAGGGCAATCCACGCGCATACGAGAATCTTTTGCGAGAGATACTGTCACATTATCGGGCCCTGGGATCGCTTGCTCGGGCCAGGGGCATGGTGGATAAGGATATTGACGTACGACCGTGGCACATTGCCGCGGCCGAGAAGGGTGTCCGGGCATTATACATGTTGATGTGATGATGGATGAGGGACACGAAACATTTTTCTGTCGGTCTATTCATTCAGAGATTAGCAAGGCGTACATTTGTTGTTACGGTAGCAAGCATTAGCACATGGCGTAGCATTTGGCGTGCCTCTGACGATAGATATAGCTGATATTTCAACGCAATGAAAAAATAAATGATTGTTTCTCTTTCTTGATTCTGGCTTCTTCAAGCTTACTGCGGTGTATCTGTTCTCTTGTATTAGAGCTACCGCACCGTATATATAAGCAAGCCCTGAAAATGCTTGGGGGACTGAATCCTTCGTTGTTGGAGATAACCTTCCGTCCAACTTGTAAGCTAGAAAATCCTGTCCCTTTTTATCCTTTTTCCATTCCTTTTTAACCGTCCCAAACCATCACCTGAAATGAAACTGCTATAAAACAGTTCCTATCCTCGCCCTAGGATCCCTAGTTAGCAAGGAAGCCAGGGAACAGGTACCGTATCTTCTCCAAAGCCTCAGCGTTGCGACCAGCAGGCTTGGTGCAGAAGCCAGCGGCGCCAACGGAAGCGCCCTGGAGGTGCTTGGCGTTGACGAGGTCAACGTTCTCGGGACGGGCGAGCTCGTCAAGGACGGCGCCGACGAGACGGCGGGCATTGGCAGCGTTGGCACCCATGCGCGACATGACCATGGCGACGTCAACGTCACCCTCGCCCTCGCGCCAGCAGTCGTAGTCAGTGGCCATGCAGATGACCTGGAAAGCCAACTCGGCCTCACGGGCAAGCTTGGCCTCGGGGAGGAGAGACATGCTGATGACACCACCGCCCCAGCTGCGGTACATGTTGGACTCGGCACGGGTAGAGAATTGAGGTCCCTCTGAAAGCGGTACATGTTAGTGAATTCTGTTTAGGTGTGTAACTTATAGGACAAAGGGATGGTGTTCAACATACCCATGCAGATGGCAGTGCCCTTGGGGTGCATGACTACACCGTCACCCTGCATGGACGCAGCGCACTTGCGCACAACCTGGGCAATCTTCTCATCGTAAGGGTCAGCGAAGGGGATGTGGCCGACAAGACCACCCTCGAAGAAGGTGAAGGCGCGGTTGCCCTTGGTGCGGTCGATGACCTGGTCGGGGACGACGAAGTCCATGGGCTTGATGTGCTCCTGGAGGGAGCCGACGGCGGAGAAGCTGACGACGCAGCGGACACCCAAGAATCGCAGGGCGGCAATGTTGGCGCGGTTGGGGATCTCATGGGGCGCAAACTGGTGGTGCTCGCCGTGACGGGCCAAGAACGCAATCGGGGTGCCGTTGTGCTCGAGGATCATGATGGGGGCCGAGGGGTAACCCCAAGGAGTCAAAGGGTTCACGCGGGCGATCGGGGTGTAGCCATCGATCTTGTAGAGACCGGTACCACCAATGACGGCGATCTTGACCGGGCCTGTTGGCGCAAGAGACTGTCAGTGAATGCGCCAGAGGAGATAGACATCATGAAACTTCGAAGTGGGAATTTTGAAGTGGGCAGGGAGAGCCTATGGGAAAAGAAACAATAAAGACAGCATCAATTGGAACGTACGGTCGTAGGTCTGGGGAAGGTCAGCCATGGTTATCGGATGTGTGGTGTAAGTGGTAGTTCTCGAAAGAAGAAGGCTTGATCTCGCTTCGACAAAGGAAGAGAGGAAGGGCAGAAGTTTTCGGGTAAAGAATAGAAACGCGAACGCCTCGGCTATAACGCTGTCTGTCACGCAAGAAAAGTGCAATGCAAAAGAAACAAAAGAAGGGGAGGAAAGAGCACCGAGTGCCCGTCGACTCTGACCCTCATAAGGAAAGAGCAGCTCGGCCTAGCGCTCTTGGACTCTTGCGCTCTACCTAGGTACCTAAGCGACAGCGAACCCACCAACCCCGCTATTATGGGGTCATATACGGCTAAGTACATACATACATGCGCAGGACGGCTGCGCGAAGCGGTTACTTGGCAGTCGGGTAGCATTCACGGTGGAAAATATCTGATCTTACCCGTGAGAAAAGACGAATTAGGGGACCAAGGGTTGTACACAGTACCTGGAGTCGGTGTTCCTGGCGACCGCGACTTCCGACCGCATAGTTCACCAAATTACATCATAATAGCTACAGAATCACATAAATAGTCTTTAGAGCTCTTTGGCAGGCACGCAACTTACTCGCCCAGGGACCTAAACCCCGTGATTGGCCCCGTGCGACGAGTCAATAACCTGCAGGTACCCACCGACGAGCTCTATGCACGTATCCATAGGAATGTAACAGCTTAGGGACAACGCCTCGTAAAGTAGCATAACTTTCTTTCATCATTTTCATTAAACCGGTATAGTGGGGTTCTCGAAAATTATGTAAAGATATCATCCGAATCCACCATGGAATCTTCGACCTTCTCTTCCGGATGGAATTTTCGCACTCGTCGACTGGGCTCCCTTACCGATACAACGGGGACCTTTCAGGTACATACGCGTGCGTTTCAAGCTGTCTGGAACCCCGTGGCCCACAATAACCATTGTTATCGCCGAATTCCGTCTTTGACTGAGCCTGCGCAGCGTCATCGAGCCCCGCTAATCCAGACAACCCTCACTCACGGTTTGGTGGGGCTAGAATATTGCGCTTTGCGCCCGCCGCAATATCACATCCAAGCTTCCCGAGACTTCTCGTGTCGAGAACTCTAGGCCGCCTTGGCTTTCCCGGACTTGCGACTGACTTGTCCGAATCTTAAAGCCGCTGCCGGTGTCGCATCCGAAAGCTTGATTCCATTGATTTCATCATGGCGGCCCCTGCGAGGCTGGACACGGATCCGCCCCATATGTGGCAGCAGGACTCCATCGAGGAGCGCGGCTTTGCCGCTTCGCTCATCTCCCTCGAGGGCCATTACCAGCAGTCGCCGGTCTTGGGCCCGCAGTCGATGGCCAAGGTCATGAGCATAATATCCAAGACCCTGGAAAAGACGCACACATACAAAGATGTTCGGTAAGTGTCGACTCTTGTCACGGACGTGTGCGCGTGTGCTTTGATGGGCTTGCTAATGTGGTTCGCGGCACAGAGAGGTCCTGTCTAAGAACATCCGCATCTGGATATGGCTCCGGAGAGCTATATCGGCGGCTATATGTGACTTGAATGAGAAGTCCCTTGGCGTACGGTCAGAGCCGTTCGTCGCGACCAGGTTTATGGACATCACGACCCCCGAGGTCACTGCTCTCATCATCAAGAACTACACGCTTCTCAAAGAGGCATTGCAGATGCTTAATAAACTAATGCACATTGCTCGCAACTTGCTCGTCACGACGAACCCTGAGATACCACAGAACTTATCAGCAACCATCAATTTCGATCACGAGGTCATCGAGGCCATTTGCCTATGTGTCAATGTCCTTAGCAAAGGCATCGATGGGGAGATGTCCGACGATGATGCGTCGAGAGTCAAATTGAATGAAATTGCTGAGCTCTGTAAGTTTCCCTTCTGAGTTGCCACTCCTAGGACGAGAAGCCTAACCGTGCTCAGATAAAAAGGTCTTGGTGACGTCTTTACAACAGGCGCACAACTGGATTGCTAAGAATGAACGGAATAAGATGACATTTTGGTACAGGGTCTTCATTGAGTCCCCTGATGTTGATTTAAATCCGGAGCACGATGATCGATACGATATAGTCGGCGCCACCCCGTCCCCCCGATGTCTATACATCCAGGAAGAGGTACGTAACTGGATCAAGAGAAATACGGTTATGTGCAGGCCTGCGGCAGCCATATGTCAGCAGTATTTTGAGGCGAAGAGCCCCGACAAACCGGATTTGTGGTTCCCCCACCAGAACACTCTCGCCTTTATTTATTCGAATCCAGACGAAACCGACGACACACCGTCGACTTGGAATCCGGACGCGAAGGAGAAGTTCTCGCAGGACTGGCAGTATGGACGTGTGTCCCACGAGCTCGATGTATGGTGGACCCAGGCTCGTCTGCCCAATACCACAAACATGGACAACCCTCAGTTCCCTACTGCTTTCCTCAACGAACGAATTAGGCAATGTGAAGAGACCCTCATGTCTCGGTATGCGCCACCAGAGTCGCCAGATGAGGCCGGTGAAGGCGTTGAGCATCATGTCGACGATGCGACCGTTCAGGAGTGGCCAACCCAGCCGCCACCTCAGGACACGCCGCATTATGCTCCCGAGTATGACGAATACGAAGAAGAGGCTGATGACGATGATTCCTACGGGGAAGGTCCCATGACAGGTCTTCTCACGGAGGTTCCCAACATTTTAGACCCAAAGCAGATCGAGGCCCTACATATGATCATAAAATCATGCATCCTCGAGTCTGCCGGATCAGGGCTCACCCGACACGGTGAAAGTCTGCAGCATGCCCGTTGTCGTATCATGCTTGCCACCGAATGTGGCCGGAATCTTCTCAGAGAGATGCTGGTGTTTATTGCTGTCTGGGAGAAAGATGAGCAGTCACTTATCTTCCAGATCAGTAGTCAGATCGTTCAGGCACTTCATGAAAGCTGCCTCATCCACCACGCCTGGGAGGCGGTCAGAAGTCCTAAAGATATAATGTCTCCGGCTCAGACTGTTCTGTTGCGTCTAATTACGTATCTCGCGCGTACCGCACTACTCCCGTCCAGAGACTACAATCCAGACCCGGATCCCGATGCAGACCCTGAAACCCGTCTCGCGAATCCCAACTTCCGCTTGAGTCGCATGCTGCACTACTTCTACACCATTTTCCGCAACCGCATCGCACCGGAGTGTATCGCCTTGATGCGGATCCAAGGCGAGGTCCGCGCTGAGGCTATTGATCCCGCCGACTTTCCCGTGGACAATTGGGATCTTGAGCGCGCGAAGGACGGACTAGTTCAATTCCTCGATTTCCTGTATACAATCGCCGACATCTACCCCCTGCGTCAACATCTCATTGACTACGACGCCGTATATGACCTGATCAAGCTACTTGAAGGCCTCGATCTTGCAGTCGAGCGAGCACCACTACCAGTTAACCGCCCGCGTGACATGCCTCCCGCCAGCTCAGCTTCCGCACCTACGCCACAGCCCCTGTCTTCTGGCAACCCTCCACCACCACCTCCGCCTCCACCGCCGCCGCTTTCTGAACCTCCTCACGAGTTCCCCTGGGCCGGTATCAAGGGCCAAGTTCTCGCCATTCTAGCTGCGCTCCTCCAACCGCCGCCAGGCCAGAGCTCACCCGGTAACCCAGCAGTACAGCTGCAGATTGTTAAGCACAATGGAATCGTAGCCCTGCTCAACTGCTGCTTGTACGACGACAATAACAGGTTCTGTCGGGAGCGCACGGAGCTGTGTCTCAAGTGGCTCATGGACGGCTCCCCCGACGCAGCCGCCTTCCTCCAAAACATCATCAGCGCAAACCAGAACCGGCCCGTCCCAGGTGGCCAGCCACAACCCGTCCGGATCGACGGCGTACCCGGCGAGGTAAAGATCCAAGTCCGGCAATCCACTCAACCCCCGCCAGCGGCAGCCCCCTCCACCTCCGCCTCCGCCCCCGTATCCCCTCCCACTCCTGCTCCAGCGCCAGCACCAGCAACTCCCATCGCATCCGCCTCAACATCCGCCTCAACCCTTGTCCCCGTTCCTCCCATTCCCACTTCTGTCTCGCCCCCTCATCTCCCCGAACTCCCGCACCCCTATACCTTCGTTCCCGTTCGACCGGACCCTTTCCTCTTCGAAACAAACCTCGCAGCCAGCCGCAGTCAGGCAGCCGCGCTCGCGCGCCGACTCGAGGAGAACAAGAGCCGAAGCGAGGAGCTAGTGAATGACCTGCTCGCCCTTACGGTCTCCACTGTCGATTCGCGCGCCCCTCCGAGTGCGCCCGTCGACGCGGACGAGACGGAAGAAGAGGATTTCATGTAAAGCTACTGGGTTCGTTCCGAAAGTAGGGGTTTTAATACGGGGCTGGCGTTTGAGGTTTGGATCTGGATAGGAGTGTGCGTTTTTGGCGTTGGAAAGGAAAAAGGAGCTAGGATCGGGAATCTGTGTATCATGTCCTTGCCCCTTTGTTACTAAGGATTGGTAAATAGGATGGATATCGAGAATGGTAGCATGTAGTACCATACATGTTACACCGTGATGCTTTGCATTTGCTCAATGATGGTTTTACTAACATAGATAGATTTCTCAAGCCGCCATTTTAGCATCAAGAAAAGGAAATTGGATTTTCTCTCCCCTTGTATCTCCCTTGATGACCAACAAAATGTGACATCTCGAAGTATCGCAGCAATTATCTAGCAAACTAACATATGACAGTACTACACAGTCGGCAAAGTCTTACGATGTCGACTCGACGACTGGAGTGTTCTCGCCACACCTTCAAAGATCTCCTCATCTTTCGCGGCCATTTTGATCAGCACTTCGGCATACATCTTCTCGAGCACATTATCTTCACCCTGTCGCAGACGCATACTAATAATTTTGCTTATATCTTGCTCTAGTATCACAGCCTCGTCCACTATCGGCGTTGGAACAAGTGAACGATTGGCGTTCGGAGCCCTGGTTGCAGTAGTTGATGAGACAGTGCTGATTGTAGACACGGTTGTGGCTTGAGACGCAGACCGCTTCGTTGTGCTGTATGGGATCGTTGCTGCAGAACTGGCACAGGGTTTTTCGCTTATGACTGTCTCTTGACTCAGTACCTGTTGTGAGGCCTCAGGTCTGGGCCTTTGGTCTTGGTGACTATAGGGTGATGGGTTAGGTGAGTTGACGTGGGATTCGGTACCCACTGGAGTAATTTCGGCCTCCATGTTCTGGTCGGACTGGGGAGAGGGCATTTGAGACGAATTCACAGTCTCCTGAGTGAAACCTACGGATTCAAGAGGAGGAGGATGGCTTCCAATACTACTACTTTCTGGTGGATCTCTCAGAAAGTTTTGATTATGGGTTGATTCTTCCGGTAGGCCCTGATTCACCTCCGAAGACGATTGGTTTTGCCCCTTAGTCGAAGAGCAGTTTGCATTGTCATCAGAGATTCGACCAAGCAATCTGATCTTTTTGGGTGGTTGGGAATTTTCCGGGGTGTGGATCGAATCATCGTCCGAACGCTTGGACAAGAGTCTTTTCTTAGAATTTACGGCTTTGATTGAGGGTTCTGGTTGATACACTGGCGTTCTCTTTCTTCCTCTTGTCTTACGCGGTGGATTTCGCCTTGGGGCAGTGATCTGACTCTCCTTTTGCGTATCTGCCGATGCCCCTTTTGGAGATGACGGTTGTTCTACTGGCTGAATAGACCCTTCAGGAGAAGCCGCGGTTCGTTTCCTCCTTCCCGTTCCCTTGCGCAATAATTGCTTTGATGCAATCGTTGATGCCGCTTGGGAAAAAGGTGATTCAATTGGCAGCTCAGGGGCTTTTTTGACTCGAGCCCCTGGCTTTCTCTTACTTGCTCCTGTTTTGCGCGACGAGTTCGCCTTCTTACTTTTCTCTTGATCCCCTTTTTTCGCACTTGTTGATGCCAAATTGAGCGAAGAGGACCTCGTTCTCATGGCCTCTGAGCGTGTTTCCAAGCTCGTCTCTTGTGTGTCAGTTTGCCGACTTATGAAGAAGGGAAGCGACCGTCTAGGAGGAATCTCAGAGTCCGAGTTATTCGGAGCTTCTTCAACCGATGCTGAGAGTATCAAGTTCCCTTTTTCCTTGGATATCAGCGCGCCAGCAAGGCAGCCAGTTTCTGACAGATTCTGTGTATCTGTGTGAGCAATACTCACCGGCCTTTGAGGAATTAGGCATGCATTTTGCTCGCTTAGTGTCTGTGATGGCTGCGTGAAGTGAGAGGGAACTGAATAGGGACGGTTTTGGTCAAGCTCCCGCAAAGAGCCGAATTCTCTTCGCAATGGAATTATTGGTTCGTGCAGTACATGATGTCTCATGAATCTCCTCGGTTGTTGAGGAATATACCCCATTGCCGATGGGCCCTGAGCAAAGTATAGAGGTGGCTGTTGTTGAGCTTGATAGGCGCTCTGAACAGGCCTCATGGGTGCCAAGGACCCGGTGGGTGATGCGATGGCTAACGATGAGCGAGAAAGATGAGGCCGGAGAGAAAGACTAGGTGATTGAGAAGACAACCAACTTCGGTCTGGCAATGTCAGATGGTCTGTATTAACACTAGTCTGAAAATAAGGGCTCATTTGAGAAGGCAATATGGGCTGTGATTGCGCCTGGTTGGCGGGTATGAATGGTGAGTCCATCTTGAGGCCGTCTTTTATGAAGATGATGGGCAAGCAATGTTAAAGCTCTCGTGAGACTCAGGATTGATAAGATGCTATCATTTCACTTTGGAGTCTATGAAGGAAATGGTGACGAGAAATGTTTGGGCATGCTAGTCTTGAACGGTTCATCCCGAGTCGAGTATTGTTCAGATTCAGTGCGATGCGAGAGAATTGGATACAGAGAGATGGATGCCAGTGAGAAGTCATGACGATGGCAAAGCAGCCCTCGCAATGAGGAAACCGGACCTCAAAAACAGAATTTGTTGTCATTGACTGAAGGCAGGTACGGACTGCATCCTCGCCTGCCTATCTATGCATGTAATTACCAAGGTTAGGTATCACGCCTTGATGAGAGGAAAGAGCGATTCCTCTCCATCGTACTCTGTGCAAGTGCGTGAGGGTTACCAGAAGGTACGATCAAGCCCCTGCACGCATACGGGTTTTGGTGTTTTACAAGGGCCTAATCCGTACTGACACACACTACAGCAACAGTAAGGTAGCTGCCTACCCCAGAAGATGATTGGTTGCATGAGCTCATAAGAGTGGAACATAGGACGCCCTCCATTCAAGTCGTCTATACTTTGTAAGTACATATGTCCACACCAAACGGTAACCTGACTGAAGGGTTTTGAAAAAGTACCTATGCAAGACTCCAGATGGACCCACCTAGGGAGGGCTATTACCACAGACACCGACAAAAAAAATTTCTAAGTTTCCTTCCTAAATTTGATAGTAGGTACGAGTAGGTACGCTCTTTACGTCCCCCACGGATTACACCTTCTACCTAGGTAATCCGTACACCTCTCCCAGGGCTTTTAAGTGTAGCGCGAAGCTATTGTTTACCTGGTACCTACCTAGGTACGTACTTACACTGGGGCCAGGTCCGTTTCTTTCCTATGCCCACCGCTGCGCACTCGCCATCGCAAATGCCTGCCGCTGCGCACTCATCGCAAATGCCCACCGCTGCGCACTCGCCATCGCAAATGCCTGCTGCTGCGCAAATGCCCACCGCTGCGCACTCGCCATCGCAAATGCCCGGCGCTGCGCACCCGCCGTCCCAAATGCCCACCGCTGCGCACTCGCCATCGCAAATGCCTGCTGCTGCGCAAATGCCCACCGCTGCGCACCCGCCCTCCCTAATGCCCGCCGCTGCGCACCCGCCCTCCCAAATGCCCGCCGCTGCGCACCCGCCCTCCCAAATGCCCGCCGCTGCGCACTCGCCGTCGCAAATGCCTGTTGCCAACGCGTGCCCCGTCCAACATGTTGCAAATGCTCATCACCAGCAAGCTGCGCTGTCCAACACTCGGCAGACGCGCAGTACAACCCAGAGATCTACTCGCCCTAACTATCGCATTCCATTACCTGATGAGATTAATGAGGATGATTCAGGGTCCGATACGAGCTATTCAGTCACAGAAGGAGATGAACAATACGTACCTACAACCATCTATGAAGCTCCTAAAATGCCTACGACATTGAGTCATGATCTGCGAAGATATCTGCAGCTATATGAGAACTGTGGTATCGCCAATCTCCCATTCATATACAAGTACCCGATCTCCTTCATTGATGGTGCAGACAAAAAATCCTGGAAAAACGCACAAATGCAGGATACACATGCGCGAAAAACTTTTGCGGATTTCTACCACACAGACCACGAACACAAGAAAACTTGGATCGCATTCTTCTCAGTGTGTACCGGCCCAGCGATTGGTAATCAGTGGATAAATGCTGCGTGGCATTGTTTTACGATTGCTCTAATCACGATTCCACCAAAGAAGGGCGGAGGAAAGGCGATGATCATTTGGGACTGTGATCCCAATCCAATATGGAAGAAGAAGGATGCTAGTGGTGAAAAGAAGGAGTGGAAGAAAGAAAGAGCACGAGCCAACGCCGGAGCAATTACCAAAAGGGTCACACGCTCCCAATCGACAGTCAATAAACTGACCGAGGCAGATTCAAACAGAAGCCGACCACATTTCCTTCATGGAAAAAGAGCGCCTCGAAAATCAGTCGGTATATACACCAGAGAGAACGATGAGAATGTGTACGAACAAAGACGAATTCCAGAAATTTTGTTTGGTCGTCAACGAGGATTTTAGGCATTTCTTCGTGGACTCCCAGACCTACACCACCTTCAAGTTTGGTACAACACCGACAGATCGCTGGGTGGACAGGACCGATGCATGACAACGGCACTTGAGAAGTTGAGGGAATGGGCTCTTATGGGTGATATGGAGTTTGATGGGATGGGGGATTCAAGGGTAAAAGGCTGTACACAGCTTGTCAAGCCATAAGACGATGAGCAGAGAAGACAAAACTGTTATTAAATAGGAAGTGAATAAAGGAATGGCAAAAGAAAAGGGGGCATGTATTGAGACGTTGACTTATATGACATCTTTAAAATCTTTAAAAGGGCACCACGGCCCCAGTTTTGCTCCCTCAGGAAAACGGTTGGGCTCATCCGAAAGAGCGGTTTCCGCTCTACACGA
>JAJFDK010000245.1:0-15956 GCA_028637775.1 Xylariaceae sp. X167
ACGTGGGTAATGGGCTTAGGCAGTTCATAGTCCGGTCTGGTTATCGGTTTGCGTGCAGGACCGGGCCGTTTCCGTGGCGGCGGCATCCCCTGGAGCCCGGAGATCAACGTGGTTAGAGTCATGAGGCCTGGGCGACGTTAGCGACGCGGGAAATCGTGAGATTTGGGGGGGTGGTTGCCAAACCGTTGGATGTGTGGCATGCAGGGTGACGATGCAGGCAATGTGATGTTGCAATTTGGTGGAAACTAGTCCCCACCAAATATGTAGGTGATTTGCGGATTAGGTAGCTATAATGCCCACAACATATGAACTCGGTCGTCAGGGGAGGCTATATCGCACACGGCGACGTTCCTGGAGATCAGGAGAATCGTTTAACATCAAAATTTTTTGGGGTCGTCGATGTTGCGGAATTGCAACTCAGCAACTTGCAACCTGAAAGGATTTTGCAAGTCATCGTGACCGGGCAAGTTGTGGACATGCCAATTGATGCCATTTGACCCCTTTTACTAGTTCCCTTTTCAGCCTAGTTTCTGAGATTTTAGTGCCAAAACCACGTCAAACCTTACCCGATACGGCTTAGTGGTGCAAATTTGTGCGACCCACGACCACAGATCGGTTTTGGTAATCGCGGTATTCCGCAGGTAATTCCGTGGTTGTGAGGGTCCTGCCGACATGACATGGGTTAACGTGGGAGAGCCCTGAGATTTGAGAATCCTGCCAAGACTGTCTTTCTCAGCGGACAGGAGTTCCCAAACTACTAACAACTGCGCTATAGCAGTGCCACATTCCCTCGGCCGTGTCCAATGAGAATGGGGATTTCCCTACCTGCACACCCAGAGAGAGGGAATTTTGACGAGATTTGTTTGGGCGAGCCGCCCCGGAAGATCAGAGACCGTTCGGCGTGCCTTTTCGTTCAACCTCATCAAGCCCCATCTGGTGCTAGGCAGCGGCAGGTCGCAGCGCTAACTCAGACCATGACGCAGCATCCGGTAGGCCATATGTATAAGAATACGGCATAATATGTGAGTGCCTTCGGCGTGACTTGGTTATGGCGCATTACAGAGATTCCAGTTCTCACTTACGGGTACCCGTATTTTCGTGGGTGGTTTGCTTCCAAGCCTGCCTACCTCGGGCCGCATGCTTCGTATACATGCTACTCCATGTCGTAGATAGGTGTAGCATAGACGGCTTCGTCGAGCCGTGTGTTGGCCTGCCCGGGATTAAAGGAAATAGAAAGTGACCAATCCGTTTGTGACAGTCGAGGCCTGGAGTAGTCGGCGGCGCCTAGGGGGGAGGTTTCGTCTCTCTGGTCGGGTTTGCCAGTCTCAAGGGTTTACTGCGGCGGTATTATCTCCTCGAGGGGTGCCTCCCGTTGGAACCAACATATGTAGAACGACCATACGGTATCAACTGCGCACCGCTGGACACTACCTAGGTCGTGCAGCGCAAGTTCGGGATAGTATGCGTCGCAGCAGGTAGGGTCGTCTACCAAGCGAATTGCCTAGAGTAGAAAGGAGCAACGTAGTCAGGATGGCACTTGTGACACGACTGCGTCAAGGCTTACATTTACAGTAATAATGCATTCCGTACGATGTAATAATAATGGATCACCAAGTGCGTTCAGTGTTAGGGAGCGGTGCGGTAGTGCCGTGGAGTGATGAAGGGCGGGTACTGCGTACGAGTACACGATCAACTCGTACTCCGTAGTATGTACTTCGTACGGAGCGTGTACTCGTACAAGTATCGTAATCCGTAGGAAGTGAGTGAACCCTAGGATACCCCACGGAGTAGTAGATACCTGGGTGGTGTTATATATAGGGTGGGTGACCTTGGGTCGTGGACGGTTGGTGACCAGGGCCCAGGGGGAAGGCCGTTATGCTACACGATAGGAAGGAAGAGGAAGTTGATGAATCAGAAAAACCTGCTAACCTACCTGGCTATCTGCACTAGGCGAGGTTCATCATGCCGTTGCAATGGTTTCGTCAAGATCCAGTTGCCTGCAGGTGCATGGTGTACCGGTAATGGGCATCTTAGATCGGGAACCATCGACGAAGGTCTAAGGTTCTATTGAACGTGCATGCTTGTCCTCACTTATAAACCACCGGCTAACTGTGGTGGCACTCCTTCGTAGCGCTTATATACGGCTGTACCTAGTTCAACGCTCAAGCGCAAGGAGCAGAGGAGTCCGCAGGTATGTATCGTGATTCGTAGGAATACTCACAGGTATAGATCCCCGCATGCCTACAGTAATTTGTACGCAAGCACCCTGTATGTATCGTAGCTGGATATGCCTAGTCTGTCTAGGCACATGAGATGCTCTCACGAGAGAAGAGGATCCCCCTTTCTGGAAATGAGATTTCGACGTGTTATTGGCCATCCGAACATCTGCACTAGTGGGCGAATCCATGACTTCACGTAGGTACGGATATCTCGCCACAGCATCTTCCGCATCCTGGGTCGAGTCACTTGTCAAGCAGGCAGACTACCTACTCGTACGGAGTCGGTAGCAGGACCGGTATTTCGTAGATTGATTGCCTGACGATTGCATTCCCGGAGGCTGAGTTCATGAGACGCAACTTGCAGCCCTTTGCTTGGGCTACGTAATGACACCTCATTCTTGACAGAGGCTTTCCGAGTGGCTGCCAGCTAATCCGTGTTCCGTATTCCCGAATGTTGACTTTGAGACTTGGAGTGCCAGATCGTAACTCGGTTGCCACGCCTACCAGAGGAGGTGTGAGCTGTTGTTTTTTATTTAGTAAAGCTAAGCTGGACCAACGCCAGCGTGTGTGAATGATGTCGGCCCAGGGTCCAGGGAAGACCCAACACGGCCTGCTACCTACCTAATCCGTCGACTAATCCGTAGAGCCGTATCATCTTTTCCACGATGGCAGACCAGACCAGGAAGATGTGAGACGGTGCCTGATGCGCGCAGGTAGGCAGACCGTAGCGGTATAAGTCGAGGTGATATAGGTCGTAGTGCGAAGGCATGAATCCTGCAGGTCAGCACCACTTGGGCTGGTCTCCTACACGACACTAGGTATGCGACCCTTTGAGTCAGGGCATAGCATACCTAGCAGTAAGACGCTTCGACAAAATAAATCCACTGCATGAATGAGCACTTGTAGGTTGGGAAGAGAGGGAGAACAAGAGAACGCCTAGGCCGGAAGAAGTAGGTGCGTAGGTTAGGGAGTCGCCCGGCAGGCCAGGCGCAGGTCGTTCTGATAAATTGCTTGCATGCCGTCATATTCCCCACATGGGTGCATGTCTCTGCCGTAGCCTGTAGGAACAGGAAGCAGCGACCTGAAGTCTGAAGTCTGAAGACGAAGTATTCCGTACTCCGTTCCCCCCTGCGGAATACGGTACGGGCGACGATTTTTACGGATTACGGATTACCGGACGGATTAAAGTCTGTCTGCAGAGAGCGAATCGGGCTAGTCCAGGGTTCTTAGTGCACGGATTTATTGCACCAGCAAGTCCAAACCAACAGCTAAACAGCTCCATTTGCGCCGGCCGGTCAGTCCAGTCAGGGCTAAAAAGGTACCTACCGCACCGCAAACCGCACCATGAATTGTTGGGCATAACGGAGAAACGAAGAGAGGTGACCCACTGCGCATATTCCGTAAAGCACTCACCAACGACACAGACAGGGAAAACGGGCGTAAGAATTCCGTACCTACTCGTAGGTTCGGCCGCGTTCACGAGTTGTCACCTGTCAGCCTCTGCGTTAACCTCTTGAGAATCCGGATAAAAGCGCTTTTACCCTGCCGTACGGTACGGTCTGCACCCCTACAGAGCAGATCCCTGACGCCCAGATTCTGCTGACCTGTTTCGGACATGGCAACTGGGTATGTACTTGCTTGTTCGTGGTGTCCACCACTCTATAGCTTGTACTCATACCGTACACAGTGATTAACGCCACAACCTCCAGGTTCACTGCGCATACCAGACGACGAACTGCTACGCATACTGAAGAGGCGATGGTATGAGCCGCTACCAGCCACCTCACAAGTGAAATGAATCTAAAACTTCGTACCTCCACTGCGACACCAGCTTCCTAGGACCTAGCCTAGTTGCACCGGTATTGTTCTCGAACTTCCCTGCTCTGTTTGTTTGTGTGTTTGGTACCGGGAGGCAGTCATACCCTGTTTAGTGCCCAACGTTGTGGTGGTGATGCTACGAGCACAAGTACGGAGTACGGAGTCGGTGGCTACGAGTTATCACTGATACAGAGCTACGGGAATACCTACTTCGTAGGGGGCTTGGGTTCTAAGCCAGGTCCAACTACGTACGCATGTAGTGTACGTTTGTGGTGTATTGCGTGGCCATCGACTCAGACTCTGCTTTAGTCCAGCAGGCCGAGTTGCCTTGGTTGAGTGCTACGAGGTAGGCAGTTCTGCAGATGCACTCGTTTGTTGTTTCGGATAGGCCAGTTGACTGACCCAATGGTTCATTTCTGGCCACCTAAGGCAGCCAGCTTCCAAACAGCTAAGCCGCCATTAAACCCGTACCTAATCCGTACCTCTCCGTAAAGTATTTCGTACTTTGTAGGCAACCTACAGGTCTGCATGGATGCGACATTCGCCTCTACGGAGCACCCAGTGCATTGCTATCACTTGTAAGGGTATACGAGGCGAGGCGACTGTGGTGATCCATATTGCACGGGCGGACTTTGTACATCGTCAGCTTCATTGCACCCTATTCCGGGGATATGCTGCCTACTCGTACTAGGAATCTGCTTCGTACGATATGACGAACAAAAGAAACAAGTGTTTCGTCCATATGGTCTAACTAGGAAGTGTGATCCGTGGACTACGGCAGAATGCTAATTGCGCATCACAAATCGAAACTGCGGATGCTTTAACTAACCCGAGAAGCTGGCTAGTGGATGATACGCTAGGGGAGCAGAGCAGTTACGATAGGTACTTGGAGTTACGGATCATCAGGTTGACGATTACGGTTAACACAGAGAAAGAGTTGAGCAAGTTACCTCCCGACTACCTGCACCATGCACGCTGCTCCCTCGCAAAGGACCGTACTGGGAGTGTACATAAGTGAGCGTCTCTAGCGCAGACGCAACCAGACTTCGTACCGCTTCGGGTCTGTTGTACATACGCTACTGCCGACTACTGTGGACTACTGACTGGCTACAGACCCTGGCGAACTTGATGCTTAGCTTCCGCGTGAACAAATTCAGCTGTGGGGAGCGTTCGAGTTCTACGGACATCCAAGCACGGATTGCACTCGAGGTACGAAGTACCCTATACTTGTAACAGGTCGTAAGCATAGTACCTTCGCTATGCACAGCAGCTGAGTGTGACCCTAGCCACCAGTAAAGGATAGGTACTGCATACTTGGTCACTGTCTGGGTATGCAACGAAGCCAGAGTTGCTTTGCTCTTCTTCTCGTCTCCCCCACCCAAGCGAGCCACCAATCACATTAATTGCCTAACTGCCTTTTGTCTAGCCGCCATTGAAAGGGGCACCAGTCCAACAACACGAGCCTGGCATTTCGGTTTTGAAGTGCAGCTCTGGCTTGCTACCGTCCCCTAGGGAGCCAATCACGCATCGAGTCTCCCGGGCCATAGAAGCCGCACAGGAGGCAACGTGTGTTGTTTATGGAGATTCCTAACTTCTAATCCGTCCCTAACCATCGCAGGTCGCCTTAGACCGTTTCACTTTTCAACGCAAATAGGCACACTTCACGGGAGTATTGCAGTAAACGGTTAGTTGGCGACGGGTCACGGAGCAGTGCAGTGCACAGTAACATGCTGGCTGCATTGGCATTGGCATTGCTCGTCATGAGCCGCCCCAAGATGACCGTATGGATTATGGATTATGGATTGGATTACGGAGTACGACCTGCTTGACTCCTGCCGAGGTATCGCAAACATGTTGGCTTGCTGCCACTGCCACTTACGAGACACCTCCTCTGTGGGCTCTATTGACTCCACGTAGCAATAATACTCGGCGGTACCAGAACCCCAAAATTGGCCCTACAGGCTACTCGGACAGGCTACCTACGAGACAGGCATGAATGAGGAATTCGGCCAAGCGACAGAAAATCGAGATTGGCAGTGGCGGAATTTTTTGCCAATTATACCTGGCAGTCTACGATTATAGGGCGTGCCAAGAAGCAGCAAAATACCGGAGGAATAAGCCGTACCGAGCAAGGTACCTCGACCACAAACCAGCAACCCTTCACCTGGTACGGAATACCTTTAGGTACCCTATCACCGTGTGTCTTACCTGTATTTGTACCAATTAGCAGCAGGAATACTATTCCGCAGAGCCGTACTACCGCTACGATACCTACCTGGCTATTCCGTATATCGAGCCTACCATCGAATCGTTCGAATACTCCGTCAGGTCTCATGCAATTGAAACGAAACCCAAATGTCAGTTCTCGCAAGGGGCATGCATCGGTGGCTTACAAAGGTCACACTGCGTGCCTAGGTAGTTGATGTCTCCGTCCTTCGAGATATGGATTGCTCGTGCATATCGTAGAAAGAGGAGTACATATGTACCTCCCTAGCAGGTATCGCAGCTTACAGCTCATGCTAAGGTCCTACACAAGGCACGACTGCACACCTCCTCCTCCTCCTCTCTGGCACGGCGGATTACTTACACTGCTGTATGTATATTAGTTAGCCTACGCTATAATGTACTATACACCACCGACGGAGCATGTAGCTAAAGTAGAGCTCCAGGAGTCAGGATGTTACGCTACGGCTTGGACAGTGAGCAATAGTAGGTACTCCGCGGACAAGGCAAGAAGAGGTCATCTTGACACACACACCTCGAATCCTTATTTAGCGCACCCCTTACAAATGTATCGTAATCCGTAGCGTTGTGTTGTGTTGCGTTGTCGTTGTTTTGTTTGTTCGTAAGTCGGTACGGATACCAACTCATGTGCCATTCCATCAATAGAAGAGCCCATGCTCGTTGCTCACCCGCCCTTGCCAGTTGCTGGCTGTCTCCCGCTTCTTTCGGTGTCTTATACCGCAATTTCGAGCTGGAGCCCTGCTAACACGGCGTCCGCTTCGTACACGACATAGTAACGAGAGGTCCTACTACGACATCGGTTCAGGAGATAAGACACACCTCCAATGGGGTCTGCTGCGTATGATCTGAGCTGTGATGGTCTGTAATCCGTACATTCGTGCATTCATTCCTACCAAGGTACTTCCGGTTATACGTGAAAGTGATACAACTTACCGTACATGTTCCGTACCGGACGGAATGCCTACCAAGACGACTCGCTCATAAAGACCGTATTATGACTAGGCCCGAACAGGTATGAATATGTGAGTATCTCTTCACACTGCATCAGGTACATTAGCGCAGAGAATCCCAGAGAAGTAACTTGCAAGAAACTTTTCCGTCTCGTTCTCCTGGGTACAGTACGGCACAAAAAAGGCTCAAAATCGACTGGAATTACATGCGAGCTACGACCTTTGCAGTAAGAACTGATAGCGCGCAACTTGTAGTGTAGTTACATGGCGCAATGTGCCGGCTCAGGCGTGAATCTAGTAAATAAAGTGGTCAGAATCTAAGGTTACCTTTGTGATGGAACCGTCCTCGGGTTAGAAAGCGACTTTAGCGTTACCGAAATATGCAGCATAGTGGCTCTCCGTATTTTTGGCAAAGAATGGAACGGAAGGTCGCTTTGTACTGCGTACTACTGCGTACCTCCCTGGCAGTCTTGTACCGTACTGTATCGTACTGCAGGCCTCAGGCTTCAGACCGTGGCGGCGTGAGTCGCGCGACCCGCACAGGCTCTCCTCTATTGAGACTTGACTGAGTCGGCAAACTAACCAACTGGCAACAGACTTAGCGGGAGTGCCTAGCACGCTAGCGCACCTACTGCGTGCCTAACGTGAACTGAGCGAGTGAGCGGTACGACAGTACGGAATACGTACTTTACAAGTGACTCTCCGTGTTCCAGAGTCGTCATCGCTCAGGTCGACCGCGCCCTAGCCGGATCCAGCTAGTGCGCCTCCCGCTGATAACCCCTACCCTCCTCACGTTTTGGGGGGCCCTTAGGCAGTGTCGACGCCGGAGCACACCGCCGTGCGGCTAGTGTACCTGGGTACGGATTAAGTGGTGCAAGGACACACTACGCCGAAGCAGGCTAGCAGGGGTAATCCGCCTTCCACGCTAAGAGCTGCATTAGTGGGTCGCGTACCCAAATTGAGCCTTTTGGCCATCTGGACGGGCCACGGCTACAGGTAACGAGGCGTTGGGTCCAGGGATTCTGCCAGCAAGGAATGCCTTTGTCCTATCGACTGTTCCAAACTCGTTCCTTCTTTCATTGACCGGGGACTGCCTACCACGCTAGCGTGGACCTGCACGTTTGAATGCGAGCCATCAGAAAAAAAAAGATCAAAGGCCTCTTTTGCATCCCATCCCATCCCCCCCCCCTAGCCTTAACCCACCTCCACTTACACTTACACTTGCACTTACACCAACGCTACCATCACCAGAATCCGCCCGTCCCCGGCCATATGGACCATGGGCACAATGGAGGATCTTTTTCTGACCTAGCACTCAGTAGCAATCTTGTCAGATCCCTGCCGGAACCATGACGCAGAAAGAAATGTTCCGACGAACCGTCATGCAGGTGAAGCGGGCACATGAGCACACGCTCACTTGCATACGCTACAACATGCCAAAGCCGCCAATGTCTCTAACGCAGTATTGCTCCTCGGCCCTACCGCCCAATATAATCCGCCTTGACGCTGCTTAGCAGGCCAGGGACAGCTTTGCCACAAGATTCATCGGCTACGGCTACAGCTACGGCTAGGCTATATCATTCTTTTATGATTTGACTTCTGACATCCACCATGTAACATCTTTGGGTCGACTAGCCTTGTACTATTCTCTTCCCGTCCATCCTCACTACATAACTACGACTGCCTCCGTCTCTTCTCCTGCTGCTCTACTCTACTGCCTCATCTCAGACACAGCAAGCTTGTTAACACTCTACACCACGAACATATACTACTACTACTGCTACTACACGAGCTCTACTAGCAACAACAGCAACATCAACTCACACACATGGCTTTCCAGACCATGATGTCTTCAACCTTCGGCGGAAACTCATACGAGATGACGCCCTCTACATACACCACATACCCCGTCATGGACGACTACTCGAGCTCAAGACAGCAGCAGCAGCAGATGTACTCAGATTCGTGCCGGAGAACATCCCGTTCTCACAACGGACAACGACCCTCAGGAGCCATGAGAGTCGTCAAGCCCAGCAGTGCCAGTACTAGCCCCAACTCGATGTTGGCTAGACGGAGGATGATGATGGGCGATAACACCACCGCCCAGAAGCGACAACAAGCTTTGAACCAAGCTATCCTACAACAGATGCAAGACACCTCATCATACTTCTTGGGCCACCAAGAGCAGAGTGACCGTGCCGTCAGCTGGCACCAGAGCTCCCCTGTCTCAGAGGCCCAGCAGATGCACTCACAGATGGCCCCTATCGACTACAGTCACTACGCCATGGCCACACCAACAACATATCACACGACGGACTACTTCGCCGCGTACCAGAACTTACCACCCACACCGATTGCATACTCTGGACAGACCTCGCCAGTCTCCGGCTTCTCACCAGTACTAGCCTCATACATGACACCGGTCACACAGACCAACGTGATGCCCGCCTATGTAGCAGACTCCTGGGTTCCGTCGACGCAATCGGTCTCGAGTTACGCCGACGCTGCTGAGCTTTGCCCAGCTTACACCAACCAGGAGGCCTACGACTGGCAGACATACTCGCCTCACACCATGGAGGCTTGCACAGCACCCCCTACTCCGGATGAGTTCCAGGTTTCACAGCAACCTCAGACCATGCAGCCGGAGGAGTCGATACCATACCAGTCACTGGATGAGTCGAGCAGTGGTGAGGACGAGGAGGAAGAGGAGGGAGAGATCTTGATTGGAATGGGACTTTACGATTTGCCGAGCAAGGGGGACACGGACCCGGAGCTCGACTACTACCGCACTACGACATCGCATTTATTGAACACGACATACCGGCATGGGAAGGGATGGAAATTAGAGGAGTCTTGGGAACCTCCGGCTTCGGATGATGAGGATAATGAGGACGACGCCGATGGCGATGAAGAGGAGGAGGAAGAAGAGGAAGACGATGAGGAAGAGAAATAAGTCCACCGGTACAAGAGGGTCACCGCCAGCACACAGCAGCAACATCATGGAAATGAGAACGGCTATCACAGTCGCTTCCCTGCTGTGGGCTCATGACGACCAAAGTACACGGATGGCAAAGAAAGCGGGCTATTATTGTACACGCAACAACACACCAAAACAGTAAAATCATTCATAAAAACTCCTGACCTGGCTTGCATATAGGAGATGCGATCTTTTAGATAGATTCTGGCCATGGTTCACTGGACCCAAAAAAATATATGAAAAACGAATTAGTTTAAATCTCATTGCTGGTTCCGACTTGAATTCATGTGATGTCCTTTTGCGAGATGTCCTTTTGCCCTTCTAACTTCTCCCTTCTACTTGTACTGCTATTACTATTACGGGTCGTCTTACAAGACAACACACTTACACAACTACTCGTACGTCCGGCATTCATCTCATACTTACCCCGTGCTCGTACCGTACTTTTTCTCCAGGAGTCAAGTCATACCGTACCTATCTATGTGATACGTCGTCCACGACTCCGTACCGGTGACGCAAAAGCCAGCAGCAACACAGCAACTTACCAAACACAGACCCACCCCGTTCCGAATCCCATTTCTGAGTTGGAAACATTACTCTACCCAGTGTAAGTAACTCTACTAATTCTGCAACTACGGAGCGCATAAAACCAAGAGCCGCCATGAAAAAGTATTACAGTCACGATGACCCAAGGAGCGTCACGAAGTTTCTTCTCACCCTCGGTAATTCACTAAGGAAGAACCCATCTCCACATGGACTAACATAGGGCAGAACAGGGGTCAAGATTTCTTCTGCTCTCTTTTTTCTCTCGCCCTAACCCCAAAGAGTTAAAATCGTCTTACGGATTACAGTTACGCTTTGAATTTTTTTCTTCTGAGTTGGGTTTCTAGTACGGAGTTGGTATGTAATCCGTAAGATAGGGAAGGAAGGAAGGCAAGGTGGTGAAATAGAGGTCCCCTAGCTGGTCCCCTAGCTAACTTGTAATCCGCACGCTATTTTGAGAGGAGGTGCGGGGAAAGGGAGAGAGCAGAGAAAAGGGAACAATTCAGGGTTCCAATACGGCGCTAGATTGGGCTAAGCTCTAAACACGTCGAGTTGAGTTTTGGAGTCCGTTTTATACGATCTTTTGTTCCCCCGTTTTAACCACCGGGTATGTGCGAGAGAGAAGAACAAGAGGAGAGAGGGGGAGAGAGGAGATCGACCTATTAATTATGGTAAAAACCGTCCAATGGAACAAAATATCTCACTCCTAACCAATAGTAAGAAAGCAGTCCGTAGGGATTATTATTATTATTTCTTCGGCTTCGGCTCACCCCGTGTTTTACTTGGTCGTCGGTACGAAAGATACATTGTTGGTTTCGCTGCTGTGCGGCTTTGTTTGCCTAAACGTCGCTGCGTTGCCTTCCTCCTTTGCTACCGACCTGCTCAGCCAACCAACCCCCTTACTAGGTACCACCCATGTGCTGCTGCGTGCGTACGGAGTGCGTAGGCATGTAGGCACGTACATTACGGATTATGTACGGTATCATCACCAAGTCAGACTTCTCCGGTCCCACTAGGTACCAGAACCTAGCAGGCAACTTGGAAAAAAAGATGAGCTTTCATCACCACCCCCGCCGAGGGCGCGGTCAAGGGGTGGGGGGTAAGGTAAGGAAAGGGCAAAAATACAAGTAATCGTTAGTTACGGGGAGCCGGTGTTCTCGCACGTGCTACAGTTAGACTTGCAAGTTGCTAGCCAAGCTATGAATAGTGTCCCATACGGTACTTGTGCATCTTACAGTCTGGATGATATGACTCCGTGCTTGGAACTACGGAGTTGAAAAAAAAGGACGACACGACTAATCCGTAGGTAACTGCCTACGAAGTTTAGGCCATGTAACTCCGTCTCTCGTAAGTGTGAAAGCACGGAGTACGGAAACTCAGGGCAGTGCTTTTGGTGGCGCCCGATTCAGAGATGAGATTGAGCTGGTGATCCGTCATTTCTTTCACCTGATGAGAAGTGGCCAGCCAACACGGAGACAATATCCCTTTTCTTGAAAGATCGGCCCTTGGGTCGTGTTGTACGCATCGGTATATGTGTATGTACGAGTATGCAGCATGTACGAGCAGGCAGGCAGGCAGCATGTATGCACTCTAATAGGGACGCCGCCTACATATACCGCACCTATACAGATACTTGTACATAAGCGCTTCCTTCCTTCTGCTGGCTGCATCACATGTCGTTGTTCGTTGTTGTTGTTCTTCTCGGGTTCGTTTCGGACCTCTACTTTTCCAAGGTACCACTGCACCACAGCAACTACGCTACGCCTTTATGACCGTAACACCGTAACAGTACAGCTTTTACGTGCGGGTCATATGGCGCCGTCATTCGTTGTCTGAATCCTTTGCTTGCCTAGACCTGAAGTTACAACTTACAAGTACCTACAGGTAGGTATCGTCAGTCATTCAAGTTGACTTTCAAAAGTCGAGAATTACCACTCACTTAAAGTCCCACGACGCTAAGCCGTTAACCGCGTATAATAGTGCGCACTAGTCCTGGAATTACACCAGCTGAACAGAAACGACCAAGGAAAAACACCTCTACCGATACAACTTTCATGCGCTAATAAGTGCGCAGAGAAAAAGTCTCTGTGCTTCATGCAATGTAATTAATAATGAGAACAATTGCTAGCGGTACATCGTAGTCTACGAGCATAAGACTAATGTATGAGCCGTAGTAGCGGTTAAGTCGAGAGTTATCCTCACTTATACACAGACTACTAACGTTTCTAGTGAGGGTACATTGGAACTAAAGAAGTTTCGAAGTCTTGGTCAGAATAGGAAGTCCCTCAGTCAATCACCAGCTTTTCTCGCTTCTGAGGTACGGATACAGGAAGGAATAGGCAGATCGAATATGCTGACAAACAGTTGAAGGTTGAAAACGTCCAAGCATGAAGGCAGATGCGTCTTTCTGCTGCAGTTGTGAAGTCGACGCTAGCGTAGGTACCCCAGTTGACCCAGGCCGGCTAGACTGCAACCGGCATGGCACCGACTTACACGGGGGACACAGACGGTGGTGTGAGTATTCCGTACAAGTACACTGTACAAACGCACAGTAGCATAACTGCATGCTTCGAAGATGTTGTGTCAGGTACCATGTACATCATATTGCGTAACGGAATTCGAGCTGGAGCTTCGGCTTGTTCGCTCGTGAGTTGGTGAGTTGAGTTCTGTCCAGTCGGTTTTTCCTTCGTCCTGGGTTTGCTCAATGCACTAGTGCCTTAGCGGGACTGGATGAAGGGGCCCCGCCATGGTCTCCACGGTCTCCATCTGGGCAGATCTTACACCCGTAGCACAAGCAGCTATCCCCTGCGAGAAGGCCCAGCTCGTCCAATCGCCGTACGATAGTGGACCGACACCCTGTACGAATAGCGCTTTGGCCCCGTGAGAAAAGAGCTTAGGTAATTCCTCGAAATGAACAACAAAGACAGGCCGAAAAAGGCACTCGAGCAAAAACCAGGCTTCGTCTTCTTCTCGGCTGCTAGTGCAAAACAAGGATCGGAATTGGCGTCTATCACCACCTGCTAGTGCTCACCACAGTCCTGGACAATTCACCCAAATTCCCACCCCTACACACGTGTAGTTAGGCCTATTTCGTCGGCGCTAGGTAGCTGTACCCTACGCGGCGATTAAGTTGGCGCCGTTAGAGAAAAACTGCACTGCCTGCCTGCCTGGGTACCCTAACCTACTGAGGTCGTAAGTACCATCTCCATCCTCGTCAACTGACACGCCCCCCCTGGGCCCGCCTGCCGGGGCTTTCGAGATCCCTGCAGAACCTCTCGCCTTGCGAACGGTAACTCGAAGCGGTAAGGCGATGGAGGAGCAAAGAGAGGGGGTTAAAACGAATCGACTTCTTTTATCAACTAGATCTTATCTTATGGGTACCATGTCTTAGCGTACGCTAGCTATGACCTCTTAACCCCTACGACTCGGATTCCTCTCTTACTTCGTACCAAGTTCTCATTCATCACACTTCTCACGACCCTGCTTGCCGAGGTCTGAGTTGTTGCTTTTATTGTTGTCATCGCGTTATGTACCCTCTCGGTTTAAACCCTTGTCACGGACCACGGTAGTTGATCATGAGCCCTGCTGCTGTGGCGACTTTCACGGCAATAGACACGGTATATCGAAAGGGAGCTCCAGGCAGATATCAATCTGGGGTTCTAGGCCGTTGCCTACACGACTTCGTACATTGCGTGGACTCGTAATGCATGCTCAAGAAGCAAAGCGAGAAGCCTGGCTCCACTGACTTACATTCGTAGCAACCCCTCGTTCGGAATTCCGTTCAATTCATTCATCATTCCATTTCCATACCATCGTCGATACCTACCGCGAAGCGCCAGCATTGCATGTGAACTTATGTGGCACTAACGGACTAGTTCCGTGTACATCGCAGGGTTATGTTTTACATCCCTGGCATCGTAATCCGTAATGAAGAAACGCCTATTCCTGCGCCATTCCCCGCTACCTGGCCTGAGGGTAATACTTTTTTTCGAAACAAATAACTCGTTGTTAAGGGTTTTGTCTAGCCGGATCCGAAAGCAGGAGCTCGCCCTGATGAAGCAAGCATTTTCACGCATTGCTTGACGCTAACCGCACTTGGCAGTACTTAACTGGGCAAAAGACGGCATGAAAGTCTTTCCCTTTCGAAGACGGTACGGAATGTCCTGCTTATGGGTACAAGTTTCTATGAGTGGGTCGGGGGTTGCGATAGGTACCTCTGCATTGAAACCCCCTGCTCGATGGAGACAGAGAGGAGAAGTGGACGTTTCCGAGGAGTTCGCCGTTTAATACGGTGGTCTTCTTGAGAGATGGTACCTGTTCCGCACTCCGTGCACCGACTGGGAGGTACCCCTTCGAAGCGCTAGGGACACGTACTGGCTCTATTACTATGTATAGATTTGAGGCTAAATCCAATGCTCCTGATGACTATATCGTGATATAACTTGGTGTTTTGACGACCTAACAGAAATTCTCCGTCATCTAGGTCCAGCTGACGGTAAGCTCCGCCCAGGAGGGTTGTGATGTGCATATCTATTTCCATTTCACCGGTGTCTACGTTGCTCATCTTTCCCAAATAGACGCGTTTAGTGAAGTATAGAAGCTGACTTGGTGTTGTTAGCGAAGGCTCTACGCTGGAGTCTGGACGTGCTTTGAGTTGCCTGACTTGGTCATAATATCGTCGCAGTTAAGAAGGGGTAAGTCCGAGGTCCGTAGGTCCATACGAGTAGGTAGGCATAGGTTTCTACCGGCTTAGGCTAAATCAAAGTGGCAGTGAGGCTGCGAGTTGGCTAGAGTCTAGTAGTAGTAGCAGCATGTACGGCTCACAATGAGGTAAATAGGCCGTCTCAATGCGATTCAAGAGACCTGTCTATTAACTGACTTGACGGACCACGGTAACTGCATTTGTATAATGACTACGTCGCCGCATTACTTGTGCTAGAGCCGGACACTTTTACCACGTCGCCACCGCCGTCGTTGCTCGGTTGACTGCTAAACTCCTTGTTGACTTGTCGACTTTTGATAGACTTGCGTTAGGAGGTCATGTATCCGTACTTTTTTCATAGGCGAACGAGCTTGCCAACAAGACAATACTATGATTACTGTAATCTGTCCGAAGGACATTATTACGCTACCGCCTTTATTTGGGATTTTCGGCCCTTGCCACTAACCACTTTACGTATGGTTCTCAGAACTACCGAAGACTAA
>JAJFDK010000246.1:0-15791 GCA_028637775.1 Xylariaceae sp. X167
GACAAGATGGAGGCCACATTATTGCACAAAATGTGCAGTAAATGCAAACGCATTCAGTCACATGATCAATTTAAGGCCGCTCGCAATCCAAATCAACTACTAATGACATGTCTGACATGCCGTCAGGCTCAAACACAATCGGTTGGTTGTAAATAATTCTGCTTTGGTTTAATCGAAATTAACAAATATCACAGCGAGCACGATCAAGAGCAGTCATACAACTACTGCGCCAAACGGGACAGGGTAATATTGATTTAAATACCTCCGTCAACGACAATAACTCACGATCCATAAATATTGTTGAACAATTGCAACCTGTTCCACGCTCATCAACCGTCATTCCACACGTTACTGCTCAAATTTCACCTATCACACCATTCAATGAGATGAATGCGGCGTCACATGGAATACCTCCAGTCAGCGAATTCGATACCCATCAACCGGTATATTGCGGAAATGATGGTGACTCTCCATTATCCGTGGAGGATATGGCTATCAAATTGGAATTTGATCAAGCACTTGCCAATGAACAAAAACAATTCTGCACAAGGTGTAAAGAACACTGGTTTGATATTGCATTGCAGACAGATAGTGTGTGCAAAAGATGCCACTATAAAGACGATAAACGCCATCGAGACCTGCCATTTTTTTATTCAGCCGATAATCATCTTGATTTTGGGAAAGTCCCAGATCATTTGCCAACACTGGAACCGGTCGAAGAAATGTTCATTGCAAGAGTTCATGTCACTGTCAACATCTTTACGGTATGTCAAAAATTGATGTTTTTCTTTATTAATTTCTATACTAATATGATTTTAGGTACGAGGTCAACAGTACAAATATAAGGGTCATGTTGTTCACTTTCTACGGGAAGTGGGAAGAGTGTACACTGAGCTCCCATTATTACCAAAGGATTTGGATATTATCCTTCTACGCCCAAAACACTCAGATGATAATATCCATATGCGGCAACAATTCCGTCAACGATTCCGTGTTCGAAGACAAGCTGTTGCCATTTGGCTACAATATCTTGGAATGCATCATCCAGGATATCGTGATTATCAACTCAACATGCATAACCTATCTCAGCTTCCTGAAGATGCGTCGGTCATTGATCAAGTCAACATTCACGAAATTGAATCAACCAATGATCTGGAAAACGAAGTGTCTCCAGATATGGGGCCCAACGATGAAACAGCAAATGAGTTTGCTGAAGAATTTGACGAAGCTGCGGTGCCTAATCTACTCATGTCGGAGAGTGAAATTGAGCAAATGCACAACCAATTTGAAGCACCAATAAACGACGCCGAATATGACGAATTACCTCTCGAAAATGCCAATCCTTCAGCAGCGAATCATTTTCCTATGCCCTCCATCCGGCAAACACCACTCAACGAATTCAATCATTCCCAAGCTCTATTATCTTTAGCTTGCCCAACATTGTACCCCAATGGACAGGCAGATTTTGTCCATCCACGACAACGCTCTATTTCATATTCAGATTATTTGGAACATGCTATGAAATGGAATGATGGCCGATTTGCCAGACATCACAGTTTTCGATACATTGCATTGAACACTCTACTACGCAGACAAGCTCGTGGACACAGCACATTCTACACCAATCGATCCCGTGGTGGAACATTGAGTCTTGAAGAAATTCGCGAAAAACTTCAAGACCCAACAACTCCGGAAGCTCAATCAATTTTGAATTCCATTACCCGCCATGCCGCAGCACTCCCAGGTACAAGGCCTTTTTGGTTTCGTCGACGAAGTGAATGTGAATCATTCGCCTACACACTTGGAATTCCATCAGCATTTATCACCCAAAGTCCAGCTGATTTACATTGGTATAGTTTAGCACAACATATGCCTAATTTTGATACCTGGAAATCATTGCCAGATCAAGGGCGTATGACACTATCACGGCGGAACCTGAAAGAAAATCCACATATTGCAGCATACCACTTTTATTCACGGAGTAAAAAATTTCGTGAGATAGTGCTATTCAAAAAGTTCAACTTGCGAGATTTTTGGCTCCGATATGAATGGCAAGGTCGAGGAAGTAGTCATTGTCATGGATTATTCTGGTTTGATGGGGCACCTAAAGCTCCATTAACAAATAATCATGAAATTGAAAGTTTTGCAAGAATATGGGGCCACCATATTTCAGCTGTGAATCATAAGTTGGATGAGCTAGGTCACAATTCTGCTGGTGATAACCCATTAACTGCAAATCCATTGGAGACGCAAACTACATGGCAATGGCTACACAACATCATCAACCGCTGTCAACGACATCACTGCTCGTCATCATATTGTTTACGAGTTAACAAAGCCAAAGCAGCGATATCTCGACAAAATGGGCTGCCGCCGCCTGATCCGGAATGTCGATTTCATTTCCCCAAACCAATCAAGAACTCACCAACCATGGAGAAAGAGTATGGACGAAGTTGGCATACATTCATGCCTCAGCGAAATGATACGCATTTGAATCAGTACAACCCATTGGTTAGTTTAAGTTGGCTGGCCAATACTGATTTCTCACCATGCACAAGCATTGATGCTGTCATCAATTATGCTGCAAAATATTGCAGTAAAATGGAGACGCAAACTGAATCATATGCACAAATCACAAGTACTATCTTGCCTCATGTCTCCGATCGAAGCCCAATGTTGTCATTTGTCTCTAAATTAATGAATAAATTGATTGGAGAACGTGATTACTCTGCACAAGAGGTGTGTCACATTCTATTGGGTCTACCTCTACAGGAAGATAGCCGTGTGGTTCAGACAGTTGATTGCCGGCCAATGGAGCAGCATTCTCGGAGATTAAATTTCAACTTCGATACAAACGAGGTAGACGATTCAGCGACAGTCTATGAAAAATATCTTAGCCGACCAATCGAAATGGAAACTGTAACATATTTCCAATTCTTGAAGTTTTGGAACTTCAAAAGTCAAGATTCCTCAAAATGGAGAGTTTGGGCAAGAAGTTCTCGGCCCAGAGTCTTGCGATATTTTCCGCGATATAAATCGAGACAAAGTCATCCTGAGTTCTCAAACTTTTGTCGTGTGAAGCTGATGTTAAATCATTCCCATCGAACATTGGAAGACGTTTTTGTTATTGATGGACAAAGATATGATACATACATTGCGGCATTCATGCAGTGTAGTGAGCAGCACAATCATGGTGATGATCATTACGGCACCGTGGATTTGGATGTACCTCAACCTGAAGAAGATGAATTTGAGATTCAAATTGAACAAGATGCATTATCTGCTGAAGATTGGCAAGAAATGGCAAGAATGATGCCGGCTTTGCAACCAGAAACTGAGGGTCTCAATTTATTGGGTCGAAGAGATATTGACATCAACTACGACTGGAACAACCACATTCAAAGATATGTTCATCCCAACTTTTGCTCATTCAAGTACTGGGTCGAACTGAAACGCATGACACCGGCAAACTATGAAGTTGAAAATTTATCAACTCAAGTCAAGAACACTTTGAATATTGAGCAACGCATTGCATATGATACCATCATTGGGCATTATGAGCAACTACTCCAAAATCCATCTACTCCTTCTTTAAGACTACATATTGATGGAGGTGGGGGGACGGGCAAGTCATACCTCATTAAAACTATATCTTCCCAGTTGCAAAAGATGTCACGAAATGGCCGGTCTCCAGTCATACGTGCTGCACCAACTGGTGTAGCTAGCAATCAAATCAATGGTCAAACACTTCATTCACTACTCCGGCTGCCAACAGAGAGGTTTTATAAACCATTATCAGAGTCACCGAATATACTACGCGAAGTTCAATCTCGATTTCAAGATGTATCATATCTTATCATTGATGAAAAAAGTATGATTGGCTTGAAGACATTGGGTTGGATTGACCATCGGCTTCGAGATATATTTCCAAATAAAAGAGACGAAATGTTTGGTGGCATTAGTGTTATATTAGTTGGTGATTTTTTCCAATTGCCTCCTGTACTCAACAAACCACTCTACACTAATGCCACCAATTTGAAAGATTTTGAGTTGGCAGGACACAATGCCTATCGATCGTTCACATCAAGTATATTTCTTTCAACTATTCAACGACAACATGGTGACTCTCAAGCTGGATTCCGCCAGGCATTGCAAGAACTCCGACAACTTCGTGTCTCACAACAATCCTGGGAATTACTCTCAAGTCGATGTGCGGTATCTCTTTCCATAAACGAACGAGATAGTTTTAAGGATGCAGTACATATCTATCCAACAAAGGCTCATGTTGATCAACATAATTATGATCACATGACTCAGCTTGGAAGCCCTATTATCTCGATTAATTCAATCAATGATGGGGTTGGTGCTGATTCAGCAGAGTCGAGGATAGCCGGAAATTTGTCTAAAACCATACCAATGTGCATTGGATGTCGAGTAATGCTGACTCGCAATTTATGGAGTGAAGTTGGGCTAGTGAATGGTGCTCAAGGAGAAGTATTTGACATTTCTTGGGCAGAACATTCTAATGTTTTTACTGATCCACCAGAATGCATAATGATAGTCTTCGATCATTATTCTGGGCCGCCATTTCATGAACCAAATGGAGATGTTCTATTAAACCATGATGGAAAGTTGGTGGTTCCGATTCTTCCAGTACGACAAGACTTCACCATTAAAAACAACACTTGTTTCCGACAACAATTTCCCCTCATCATCAGTTACGCAATTACGGTTCACAAGTCGCAAGGAGTTACATTACCAAAGGTTGTGTGTGATATTTCAGACCGAGAATTTGCATCAGGGCTTTCCTATGTTGCAGTTTCGCGAGTTTCCACATTAAGCGGGTTGATGTTTGATGCGCCTTTCGATCGAAATAAAATATTTCGAGATCCACCACCACACACAATGGCATTGAAACTTGCCGATTACACCATGCGCCAAAGGCAATGTTTAAATGCCCCCATATATGCACCACGGGAGATTATTGGAACTGGAGGTGTTAGGGAGTTTTAGAAAGGACAAAGTTTCTATCATGTAACACTCAAAATTTTTTTTATTTCTTATGGTTGAATTATAATAGCAATGCACAAGTTATGGTTTTGTCATGTATTTAAATTTTGTATAAAAGATATATTTTTAAGGAAAAATGCGCTACAATATTTGGTTGTGTAAAATCAGTACATAAATTGTATAGTACATAACTACATCATTTATCATCATAAGATATATCACACCTACCCGGGAAAACCATATAGATTGTTTACAGAATCGGCATAATATCGCCTTCTACCGGGTAGGTCTACAGAATACTATCACGTCAATTTAGCATTAACGTTAACAGTAATAATAAAATCGCATATCGCTAAAGACATTAAAGTAGTGTAGTTTTTATCAATGTAGAATGTTCGTACATCACATATTTTCTGTCCGAAGGACAGATATTACCGCTCCCTTCTGTAAAACGCCTCCCAAAAATTGCCCTGATCCTGAAAGGTCTTGAGTCCCCGGAGCGCAGCGTAGGGCCGTACTCTGGCCTTGAAGGAAGCGGAGCGGTCAGGGCAATTTTAATCTTGAATTTTTTCTGTATTTTTCTCTGGCCATCGAGCAGGTAACCACGGTAACCTGCGTTACCCAGTCAATATTTGGCGCAAGCGCAATGCCTTCAAAGAAGTGAGCACTAAAATGCGCAGCGATAAGTGATGATACGACCCTATGATGTAATCCGTAACCCGGCACCAATCAATCAAACCTCGAGAAACCGATCAAGTCAGTCACTGCCTCCCTCAGTCACACAACTGCGCCTGCGCCAAAAGAACCTGCTTTTCCCTTTTCCCACCCTCCTTGGCACACGAAATCAAATGACCACCCGTTCGCTATCCTTCATCCCTCAGAGACGGGCCGTAGCTTATACCCACCGACTGCTGAACACTACCGATTCGCTCCCTCGTCTTCGTCTCCACCAGCAGCTGCGCCTACCGTCGGCTCCCTCTTCTTCTCCTTCTTCAGCTCGAATCCTACCCCTCACAACACGTCGCGATATCAGACACTTCGTAACGACGACAACGAGAATGGCTTCAGACAATGAGTACATGACCTTTTTGCACAAGGCGAATGAGGACCCGAGCGCCGGCTATCCAGCTGCTGCCAGCTCTGGAGAGTTCAAGACGCTGGATGAGGGCGCCGTCGTACCGGCTGTCATCAGCCATGCGACGAAGGATGCATTCTATATGAGTGATGCCGACGAGCCCTTCTTGCCCGTCGTGTTGGCGTGGGATGAGGCCGGGAAGGGGTTGCCTGATCAAGGTGCGTTTCTTCTCCTCTCTCCTTCTCTTTCTGGTTTCTACGGTCTTAGTGAAGACATATAAGACGAAAAGAAACTAACAGCACTTCACAGAGGAATTCGCATCTCTCATCCACCACCCCGACCCCGCGAACGCCGAAATCGAGATCCAGGACCCGGCCGAATGGGACCCGCAGGGCCATTATGGCGCCATCCTCGACGCCGTCACGGAGGCGGGCAAGGGCAACGATGTGCGCGTGTATCGCGTCGAGAGGGAGGGTGCGAGGGTTGAGTACTGGGTCATCACGACGGATGGGAAGGGTGCGGGTGCGCGCTTGATTGGTGCGAAGGCGTTGTCTATTGAGAGCTAAACACTGGAGCGAGTCTCTATCTGTTGCTATTTCTTTTCTCTTGCTCATACTTGCTTTCTTTCTACTCTAAGAGCTGTTCTTTGCGATCAACGTCTCGGAAGGAGATTCTTCACTCAATAGCTACCTACCTCTCCTAGTAACGGGGCGCATACATAATACGAATAATGAAGTTGTAAATTCTTACAGATGTTCAAGTGATCAACATTCTTTCGAGTGACCTTGTATCCACGTTCGCCGTACTGCTAACAATACCTACAGAGTGAACGCTTCAAGTGAGTCTAGCGATACTAGGCAGACAAACGATGATGCGCCTCGGCAGTTGAAGCATGGCACAGTACGAGACTGCACGTTTGGTGCAGATGGGCACGTCCGCACTGTTGGATCGGCACTGAGACATGCAGAGATAGACACCGTGCTATCGCCGATCGATAACCGTCCGATAGCGACTGACCACTGAAATGCCGCCCGTCGCATGGAGTCCGCTGGCCGGGGGTGTGCCCCGCGGTCCGCTTCTCGGAGGTCTGCGATGAGTACACCGTGTCTATGTATTATGGCGTAATGCTGCCCGGCTTTTGGTTTTCGTCGGGTGAGTCAAACAAGACAAAGTCCGACAAATCACAAAGAGAACGCCATTGAACTGTTTTCGCTCGCCAATTATTACCGAATTGAATTGAATTATTATTAGAGAGTGAACCAGGAACAAGAACACAATGGCGCAAGCAGTAGGCATTACCTGACCCGACCATCTTTCCATTCATCCATTGATCTATATCCATCCAATTGTCCATCCCTTAGTCCCTGGCGCAAAGTCTCGGACTTAAGTGAATGGACGAGAAAACATGTGAAGAATGAGAAGAAGACATGAAAAGAGAAATACCGAGAAGAGAGACACATTGATAGACGGAATGGATACTACTAAGACTAAAACTGAACTGCCACTAACTGACGCTCTGCATTTCGACAGGATGTCATTCTGCCGTCACTTGAGACGGCCCAGGCATTGCTCTCTCAGCCGCCTGCCCAGAACGCCAAGAAGCCCAACATTCTCCCCCTCTACGGTCAGATTTCCGCCGGTCTCATAACGCCCTCGTCCGCCTACCTCAAGGTTGCCGCCCACTCCAAGTCCGAATACTCTTTCCTCTACGAAAACGCCGCCACCGAGCGCGTCGGTCGCTACAGCTTCGTCGGCGCAGGACCGCGGAAAATCATCAAGACCGGTGAAGGCCATGGAGAGTCTGTAGATCCCCTCCCTGCGCTGGAGAAGGAATTGGCCGAACGCGTCGTCGCCCATGTCCCCGATTTGAAGCTGCCTCCCCTGACTGGTGGCGCCATCGGCTACGTCGGCTATGATTGCGTGCGCTACTTCGAGCCCAAGACGGCTCGTCCCATGAAGGACGTCCTCAAGATCCCCGAGTCCCTCTTCATGCTCTTCGACACCATCGTCGCCTTCGACAGCTTCTTCGGCATCATCAAGGTCATCACCTACCTGCACATCCCCGACGACCTCGCCGCCCTCCCCGCCGCATACGAGAAGGCCTGCGCAACCATCTACGAGCTGATTGACGTCCTCAATGCGCCGGAGACCCCCATCCCCGAGCAACAGCCCATCAAGCTGGGCCAAGAATACACCTCCAATATCGGTCGCGAGGGCTACGAGAACCACGTCACCGAGCTCAAGAAGCACATCGTCACCGGCGACATCATCCAAGCCGTGCCGTCCCAGCGCTTCGCGCGCCCCACCTCCCTCCACCCCTTCAACATCTACCGCCACCTCCGCACCGTCAACCCCTCCCCCTACCTCTTCTACGTCAACTGCAGCGACTTCCAGATCGTCGGCGCCTCGCCCGAACTCCTCGTCAAAGAGGAAGACGGCCGCATCATCACCCACCCGATCGCGGGCACCGTCAAGCGCGGCAAGAACGCCGAGGACGACGAGCGCCTCGCCAACGAGCTGCGCTCCTCCCTCAAGGACCGCGCCGAGCACGTCATGCTCGTCGACCTCGCGCGCAACGACATCAACCGCGTCTGCGACCCCCTGACCACGCGCGTCGACCGCCTCATGGTCGTCGAGAAATTCAGCCACGTCCAGCATCTCGTCTCGCAGGTCTCTGGTGTCCTGCGACCGGGACAGACCCGCTTCGACGCCTTCCGCTCCATATTCCCCGCGGGTACCGTCTCCGGCGCCCCCAAGGTGAAGGCCATGGAGCTCATTGCCGAGCTCGAGAAGGAGAAGCGCGGTATCTATGCCGGCGCCGTGGGTTATTTCGGTTACGGCAGTGTTGATAACGAGGGCCAGGAGAAGGAGGGTGCGATGGATACTTGTATTGCGCTGCGCACGATGCTGGTCAAGGATGGTGTTGCGTATTTGCAGGCCGGTGAGTGTCACGTGATTTCTACCCCTTTTCTCTCATTTCTTGGCTTTTTGTTTCTTTCTCTCCTCCCCTAGTTTTGTTTCCTTGGTTTATGGTGAACTTGCGGCTAATATGAAGGAATCACAGGCGGCGGTATCGTCTTCGACTCAGACGAATACGAAGAATGGATGGAGACGATGAACAAGCTGGGCGCCAACATGCACTGCATCACGTCGGCCGAGAACTTATATTCGAAGCGCCAGACCGTATAGACGTGCTTTGAATTTTCTCAACTACTACTTTTTCCCTCTTCGACTTTAAGACTTACCAAAAAAATAATAAAAGACTTTCTCTCTTATTCCGGTGATGAATGTGTTTAGCTGTGGCCTTGATCGAGGGTGTGCGAGTCAGATGCGGCCTTCCAGGTTAGATGCTGTCTTCCGACCAAAACTGTTCAAGCACCGAGGCAGACAAGCAGCAATCTGGCAACGATTTCATTACGAGAAGGACGGAAAGTGCATCAATAGTCAGTAGGGTATTTGACGACCACTTATCCTAGACTACTCCGGTAACCATTATCCCATAGACTGCTTGCTCAAGCCGGCAAATCATGACAACGTAGACTGGTCATTCATGATCGCATTTGATACTCTCAGATCAAGACTTGTCTGATGCGTCATTGGTAACTTGCTGGCCCGCTTGATTGTCCAAAGATAAATCTACCTCTCAGTTAGTCTGAGCAAAGGGTCAGAAAATGGCGAGCCAAACCTACCAACGTGCTCCCGAGGTTTCTGTTCTTCGGTTGTGTGAGCATCTTCAAGAAGACCGATGAGACCCTCGATCTTCTCGCTCACGATCTCCAAGGGGCTGGCCTGGGGATACTCTATGCTTGCTCGCTGAATGCCCTCTTCATGACATTCCCTCGAGGTCTTGCCAATTCTGCGCCAGTCGACCTGTACGTCGAACTGCGCCTGGCGGATGCCCTGGAGACGATGGTTAACGAACTGAAGGGTTGCGGCTTGTATCACAATGACTTACGACGCGTGCAAGAGCATAAGATCGGAACTTCCAATGCATTCTCGCAGTGCTCTCATTGAGTCGTTCCTCCACCTGACAGGGGAGGTTAGGTGAGCTCTCAGACAAGCTTTGAGGTGAAGATGGATCAACGTCCTGGCGAATGTGCGCTATCATCTCAAGCATGAATAAGAAGTGAACTTACGGGTTCGCAGATTGTGCCTGCCTTGTCACAGGCTTCACATATCCAGTAATCTCCTATTCAGTTGTAAGCCGGGTTCATGGACTGATGGAGATAGGTAGGCATAACTGACTCCGTGAGCGACCGCACAGGGGAGGGATTCCCTGCAGGTCCCAATTCAACATCGCCTGCATGCAAGGAAAGCATGGGACCGGTCGACTGTCACCGTATTAGCTTGACATGGCAATCATCAAAGCGACGAGGAGGCACGGCAACTTACTGCTCCCCGCCCATTGTGACGAGCTGCGATTCTGATATCGCTGGAGAGAGTAATAGTATAATATGTTTTCTTTGCAGCACTTGCTGTTCGAAAAGAAGTCAAGATGATTGGAAGAAAAGATGTTGAGAAAAGAAATGGAGGAGAGGGTGAGAAAGGTCGAGATGTTCGGAGGGCTAGCCGGTACTTCTACAGAGTAGACGTTGAGGTCCCACTAGCGTGGAGGGCAACGAGGTAGGTTCTCTGAGCTGTGGGAAGGTGGCCAGTCGACCGACTGCCGTTTCATGGACCATAAGCACGTCGTGGCCTCCTTGATAGCCGATCCTTCCCCATCTGGACATCGTGCTGGAAAACCTTAGAGCGCCGTCGCCGCCAGTCAATACCCGTGAAAAAGGGGGCCAGTCCAACCACACTCGCTCTGTGACTTTTCATCGCACCTGACTGAATGCGTTCAAAAGATGAACAACAGGAAATAAACAAACGTCGTGAGCACTTTATTCACCTATTATCCCAGCAATCTACTTCTTTCCTTTCAGGAGGATCTGCCCTACCACACCGTAATATGTGCTATCGTTAACATTGGCGACACCTGAGAAGGGCCAGCCAAATCAGGATACGCCTCGTTACACTTTTGTTTACTACCTCGTTCAGAATTCAAACACACCTAAGTATGGTAAGAGTAGGTATTCAAATGAAGTAGGAGACACCTACCTTGTAACGGCATCGTCCTTCCTGCCGTAGAAAACAGTACCTGAATCACCCTATCCCCCCTTCCTCATCGCCAATCACCATGGCAACCGATCTCGTTCGGAGCCAATAAAATTCGATGTGAAACGGTATGACAAAGTCCATGGGGTATCACACCGTACCGAGAAGGAAGTCACCATGCACCCCTCGTGGTCTTACGACTGTCCAGGAAACGCATTCCTGTGTAACCGCCCTCTCCAATGCCACTTCCCCAGTTACTCTGTCCTGTTGCTCACATACTTTCGGCTTAATAATCTGTCCGCTCCAATCTTCTCCCCACACGTGGTGTGTTCTGGCCAGATTCAGAACCCAAAGAGCCTCAATGAAAAACTTCCTTCTACATCCTCTTAAGACACCTCATTCCCATCGCCCACACAGAGAGCTTCGCGACCTCCATCCCACCTAATCCAAAGTCGACATCCGTCGACCCAACAAGGAGTACAGTCACCCGTCCCTCCTCTCCATCCCGAGAAAACAAGATCAGGTTCACAAGGTATCCCATCAAAAGAGGCACAATCCCAAATTTTATCATTATTCATTTTTGTTTTATTTTCCGCAGCCTTCATATCATGCGATGCCATACCATCGCATGGCAGAGCACAGCGTGATGACTGATCTACCTACATACAAGAAGGTGATTCAGGGAAAGGGGGAGGGGTATACAAAGCCTCTTACTACTACAACTGTAGCAGAAAAAGGGGTAAAGGTGAAGGGTGAAGGGCAAAGTCATGACTCGTATCTAATAATTAACAGCATAAACCCAAACTTTTAATATCTTCCCAACAGGAGAATCAGAACAGAGCACGTCGTGCTCAAATATGACATGGCTGGTGTCTAATGCGGTTCAACCCCCAACCCAATCACCGGGTATCATGAAGAAACACTTTTTTATCGAATGATTTACACATCCTGGTTGTTGCTGGCAACGCGTCTGGGCACATTGGCAGCAGCAGCGCAGTCAACGGCCGTCTCCTTGGGCTCGGCAACGAGCTCACGGTTGGAGTCGGGGGTCGGCACCTTGGTGATAGCGCCGGGGAAAGAAGTGGGGGCGAAGGAACTCCGGGCACGGATTCTGTGGCCGTAGATGTAGAAGAGGACGGGGATGGGGACGAGGAGGACACCGACACCGCCGAGCAGAGTCGAGGCATACTGGATGCCGAGGCCGTTGAAGAGGTAGGTAGCGAAGAGGGGGAAACCGGCTCCGAAGAGGGATCGCAGGAAGGTGTTGGCGGCAATAGCAGAGGCGGCGCTGGAATCGGTGTTAGAAAACGAGGTGAGTGAAAACGGTAAACAAGTGAAACTTACAACATGAGATAGGCATCGACGAGGTAGTTTAGCGATTGCAAGAAGATCGTCAACAGACCGAAACCAGTGAGAATACCGGAGGCAGCGGGAACAATCCAGTGGATATCGCGGCGGTAGCCAGACCAACCGAACCAGAACAGACCAGCAGCGAAAGCGACACCACCGGCAATGACGAGGGGAAGACGCCATTCAGGGATCGGAACACCGTTGTTGGCAGCGAGCTTGCGCTGGTACCAGCCCTGTGTCGAGAGAACGGTGATACCAGCAATGACCTGACCGACAATCATACCGAAGAAAGCGAGACCGGATTCACCAGCGTTGAAGCCGTGGATACCCTCGAAGACAAGCGGGTAGGCCGTCAAGAAGAGGTAGAGCAAGCCGTAAATGAAGGCCATGTAAATGGAGAGGAGGGTGACGATGGGCTCGTGGAACAGCAACCGCATGGGACGGGTGAAGTTCTTCTGAACGAGCTCCTTGAAGTCAACCTCAATTTCCTCCTGCTTTGCGTGGATACCCCAGTTCAGCGTTCTGCGGCGCAACTCGGAAGCCTTTTCGACGAGGACGACGGGAGGGTAGGTCTCGTGCATGAGGAACAAGTCGAGAGCAAAGGCGAAGAATCCCATGAAGGAAGCAATGTACATGGTCCAGCGCCAACCGAGATAAGATTCGACAATGAAACCACCCACAAAAGGAGCCAGGAGAGGACCAGTGAAAACACCCATCGAGTAGATGGTGATGGCGACACCACGCGTGGCATTGTTGAACATGTCGGAGAAGACGGCACCGACAATGGCAAGCGGTGAGGCTCCGAAGAAACCAGCGAAGAAACGGCAGATCATGAGCGTCTGCAGATCCTTGGCAACAGCGCAGGCAATGGCGAAGATGGAGAAACCGAACATAGCGGAAACAATAGGCAGACGTCGACCCTTCAACTCAGACAAGGGAGCCCAGAAGATAGGACCTGTCGCGAAGCCGAGGACGAAAAGCGAAACACCCAAAATACCAACTTCTGCGCTGACGCCGAATTCCGCGGCTACGTGAGGTGTGGCGGCCGAGAAGGCACTGGAGGCAAAGGAGGCGGTGACTGTGGTGTAGCAGAGAATAACTGCAATCACCAACCTAGGAGAAGAATACTTGTCAGCAAATTTTGCTCAATTATTGTCCGGAAGCAACTATTCTTTGAAAAAACATCGTCAAAACTTACTTCTTCTTGAGTGGCCAGTTCTGAGGATGATAAGGGTCATCGGGGCCATCGAATTCGACGACATAAGATTCGCGATCCGGTAGGGATGGAGGGTAAGGCTTTCCTGCTCCGAAAGGGGGCAGATTTTTGTTTGCCTCCCGGTTCCTGGACTGAGGGTCACGACCGACAGTGATACTGTGTTGACTGAGCGCAGTCTGTATCCGGCTAAGTACTACAGGGTGTGTATCGGGGTCGTTTTGCGTGGGGATTCGGCTCATGTTGTTCATCGTGCGGTAATGTACAGAGTCGTCGGTCTCGGACGTCGTCTGCTTGGACAATGATGTGGTCATTGCCTCGACCTCGTTGTTTGGTCTCCTATGCGGTGACCGTGCGGCACTGGATGGGCTGAGGGATGAGATGGCATCGTTCTCTGCTCGTATGAGCTCTCGGTCGACCTCGTCGAGATTCATGACTGCAACTCCAGCTCGGTACACCAGAGCTTGGTCAAGGATGAACTAATAAGTATAGTCTCGATATAAGTGCCGATATGGCTGAGCTAGCTGTTCCGCCTTCAGATCTTCCAAGACCCTTGACGACAGCCAAGACAGGAGTACTAGTTAGCTGCTAGAAGTTAACGACGGCTCAACGTCTAGAGCAGATCGATCGGCTCTTGATGGTTTAATAATCTTTAATTAACCAGGAAAAGGAATGCAGCAGCCGAATGACGTAGCTGGCGATGGGATATATGGTGGGATGTAAGTAAGAATATAAATAAAGAAGATATATTGAAACGGAGGGGTTCGAGCTTCTCTTAGTGGCGAGCCCGTGGTATATAAAGTAGAAGAGAGGTGGGAGTGGGAGAGCAAGAGAAAAAAAATAGTAATAGGAGGTTCATAAAAGGAAAAGAGCCTCGCTCCCCTGCTCTACTAACATGGACATAAAAAATCTATATAATCACACCCTCGGCCCCTCGCCGTTTTGCCCATGGGATACGATAATACGGATATGTAAGCCAGAATGCCTGGGATGACGGGGGATGGCGAGAACAGATGTGTGAAGCTAGTGTGTACATAATTGTGTGAATTACATATCGAATAATGGGTCCGCGAATATCTACGCCCTTCCTTCTCGCGCTCTCGGCTCTTATTTTTTTCCTCTTTCTTTCTGTCTTTTTTGTACGGATTACACATTATGTCTTGGGATGCCTCAACGCATAATCCGTATTAGCAGGACCATTCCATTGTTGGGCGGAACACGGGATGGACGAGGGAGGGACAAGTACCGGTACCTGTACTCCGTAGTGCCTCGGCCGATGATGGGTGGCCAATCCATCCCTTCACCGTATAAGAGGGCCCCACTTTTACCATCCATCACAGAGACCAGAACGATTTGAATGGAAAAGAAGCAGGGAGCGAGCGAATCCCGGCCGAAGCTAAAAGTGGGGCGATGCACCGGTAGATTTTTTTGGCTTGTTGTTTGTTTGTTTGTTTGCTGCTAACGAACGTTGCTGCTGCCAAGTTTCCTTATTCTCCGTCCTGGGCCCCCTGTTGAGTTGTTTGCAGTGCGGAATTATATAAGTTTTGGGTGCGACCTCGTTGGGACGGACGTAAGAATGATGAGAGTATGAGAATTGGCTTTACGGTATTGATGGAGACAGTCGATCGATCGCACACGGAGATCGGTACGTGCACTCATCAGATAGATGCCTATCACGTGAGGCGATTATCTTTGCCTACCGTACTGCGAATCTCCGGGCGGAATTCCCTACTCCCGTTCCGAGAGCCACGAACAACCTTAGATCTGTGTGTAAGGTGTTACTAAATGCCGGTCTAGCACGGAAGACTTTCGTGCGAAATAGCTAGCTAGCGAGACCTGTAAGGACCTTGTTAGCAGCCGTCAATCGCCCATCAATTGGCCTCTCCCTCTTCTATTAATCATCAACTAGTTTTCAGCCTCGGCAGAAGGAAAGATCGGTTGCTTGCTTGCTTGCTAACTTAGCAATTCGTACCGCATTTACCCTGACCACTCTGTAGCCGTGGAGTCACGGGAACGATTTTACTAAGCCATATAGAGGTTAGGGAA
>JAJFDK010000247.1:0-15783 GCA_028637775.1 Xylariaceae sp. X167
TAATTTACATAATTATTTTGTGCGCTCCAAGCCACACTACCTCGCCACAGCGCCACAGTGCTTATGTAATCCAACACGGATCAGCAGCCACACTTCCAGCATTCCAGCCACCTGCGGAGGTGCACCACTAACCTGTATACGGGATAGTCTTGAGCCATCGGGAAGGACCCTTCTGGCGATGAAACCTTCGCTGTATTTCGTACGAGCCCAGAAGAAGACTCCAGAATGGTAAGGTACTTTCTGAGGTCGTCTCTTTTTGTTCTGAGTTTGTCCTTCAGGTCGTCTCATCACGACTCATGGCCTTCTACCTATTCTTGCTCTTCAACTGTGCTCAGTACTTTCAGGGTCGACATGTGCATCCAATTTCGAGAATGAACGTCTCACCATGGAGTGCCTTTGATGTGAGGAAACATGGCCAATTGAGCCATGTTTCCTCACAGATCAAGTGCTCCTAGACTCGCTCTCTGGCCATGGGTCCAAAGAGATTCGTACATATTGAGTTGATCGACTTCGTTCGGGTGATCCAGAGATCGATAATGACTCAGTCTGGCTAGAATTGTAGAAAAGCGAGATTGCACGGCAATTCAACTCTATCTCAGCCGTCTGCTGCTGCTGCTGTCACCCCGTCTCTGATTCCGCAATCCTTCATCGGCTGAACGGCTTCGATGTTCCATCCACCCATGATACACTACAACCGTACGGGGTGTGGTGGCTGATTCCTATGCTGATTGGGAGGTTTGCGCTGACTGAAGCGAGAGAGACGAAAGGTGTGTCTGTGAGGGCTGGAGATGAATTGATGAATCAGGGGTCGGATTGGTGGGATTCCAAGTACGGAGTAAGTAGATCTCCCGCCTTGTATGATTGCGTGCTGCCCTTTATCTGGCCATTCTCGCATTTCACATTGTTCCGAGGAGGACGCTAAAAGGGTATCGCCGACCCTTGATGGCGAATACCAAGGAGTCTAGTCAGGGTCGGATAGTTTCTCATTCGTCTTACTTACATCCCTCCTCTGAAAATTCTTTGTGTCGGTGTTCTCCATTCCCTTTGAGCCGCAGTGTTCTTTCACTTCACTCATCCTGTCCGTTTGCTTGTGTGGCCCGCCAATGGTTGATTGGTCGACAACATTAAACGACATTGTGTTGACGAATGGATGGAAAAGGTAATATTAGGTCTGCCCATGTCGTGTCACGACACGCGAAGCTCCTCGATCTTCGATTCGGTGAGAGAGGCTTTCTGGTAGGCTGAGAGAGGCTTTCTGGTAGGCTAAGAGAGGCCTAAAAACACTGTCCGCCGGTTTACCCCTATTCGTTACGTTGCGCGATATCATACACACTGACTCTAGGCAGTACGAGTAATCTTCTCGCAAGTTGCATGCAACCACCCCGTCCTGCCACCCTACCGTAACTCCCACAATCAAACGAGAAGTGACGTTACGGAGACCAGTAACACGAATTGGTTGTGGGAAGTGCGCATTTCTACGAGAGACGTCGTCCCGCGAGGATAAGCCGAGTGTCCGATGACATATAGGAAACTCACGTCAAATGCGGACATACGGCGCATCTCCACACGTCAATGGCGCTCTTGCAATTGTATCACACTACTTAGCAACAGGACAACGCGTGATGCTCTCATTTTCCCTTACTGATACGTTATATCTGCAACCTGCGCGCTCATCGTCCGGGATGACCGGTTGAGTTCCTGTCTCTGCCATAGAGGTAGTACGAAACCGAGGATATAGTATTACAAGCTGCAACACCGTTTGCGGTGTCGTGAGCCGCATCGTCGTGGGCTGTGCTATGTGTCTTGAAAGTCTTCATCTCGCACAACCTGCCCTTATCTCTTGTCAGCGTCGCATTCACATGTTCATGTCGTAGGGCAACGCTTGCTCATAGCAATCCGGCATGTGAAACGATTGAAATATGAAGACTAGCTGAGGCCTTCTTCGTATGTTGACAAATGAGAGTTTTGTTAGGTCGTCTTCCCCATACGCCTCAGTTCAGAGTTTTTGTTCCACGTCCATTCTGTCGGCTTTGCCAAGTTTTCATATTGATGGTTACCAAACCTGTCCAATTCGACCACACAGCGATCCAATGTATACCGTCAAGTGACAAGGGCAGTACCGTCTTGCAAATCCATCTGGAAGTTCGGATTGCTACATGATCCTGTTAATGAGATGTAGTTTTGCCTGGGAGTTAGAACGTTGTGGACTGTGCAAGGTGCTCTTATGTGCTGATACGCAGCAGCTGCCTGGAGAAGCAGCGAGACTTTCACGACTGACATATAACCGCAGCTTTCGGAATTGGGGGCCATACACAGCATCAACTAGCCTTGTGTGCCCATGATGCTGATAGGGGAAAAAAGTTTGATTCAGCATGCGTGGGACCTCTGGAGTCATGAGACTGAGTGCCAGTTAATTACGGTAGGTCGTATTAACTGCCATGTCAGGGGTTGTTAAGTGGTCAACGACATCCATCTCGCCAGTCGCAAGTCATATACATTGCCAGAGAGAGCATGGAATGCAAGAAACATATGACGATGAGTTCAAGCAAGGGCGATTGTTCGGTTCGTCTAGACGCACAAATGAGTAATACCTTCCATGGCTGGTCAGTCTGGCTAACCAATTGACATGCAGTGCTGATGGTGCCGGAAAGGAGATCCCCCGCTTGGCGGCTTGGGGATCTGACGGGCTTAGCTGCTCGGTTGCCCACGGGGCAAAGCAACCGTCCTACCTAGGTGTCAAGGTCTCTCAACTGCGCAATCTCGTGTGGCAAGTTTGTCTGAAGTTGCGACCTCATGTCTCAGAGCACCCGATTCGGCTCGCCCTCTTTACGCGCTCAAGATTTGCCAGGTATGTCTGTTGAAGGAAAGAAGATGCGTCGACGTTTGCACTATAGAATGCATGCCATGCATACCTAAGACACACATGATGATTCTGACTCCGGATGTTCAAGATATTGAAGCATGAAGTAGACTAATGCATGAAGGATCTACTCCCTCACAGATTCTGCAGTTATTGTTGGTTTCCGTTCTTTCCTTGCATCAAGTTTCGGAACCGGCCCCGAATGCACTCTTCAATCGAAGTCCAAATTGGATAGCCTCCTATCCCCTGGTTATCGCTTGGTGTCTTTAGAAGTATCGTCCCAGAGGAGGCTGTCTTGCCTATCTCCACGCGAAACGACTGGTCCATTCCTCTGCGAGACTGACTTACGATTTGCGTCTCGATTGGGAATCGATTATCAATGGTTATCTGCAAGCCTCGGTGAGACATCAATGCTTAATATGGGAATTTTCCACTGATATGCCGCCGTCATAGTGGCCACGTCAGTTGATCTTCCCAGACTTGAACTTGAGTACTTTGGCAACTGTTGACATACCGGCACATTTCCTACGACTTGGTTCCGGCTTGGGTACGGCATACTTGGCGCCATGGCTGTCGTTTACCTCTATGAAGTAGTCTCGAGGCTTCACGCCATTTTCGAGCCCAGTTCCACAGAAGAAGATCCTGACAGATGTGGACGGAGGCGTAGGCACATTCAGGTTCAACCCAAGGTTCGCGCACCACGCTCAGCCAACCTGGTCTAGACGATATAGCGAAGGTGTGAAAGTAAGGTTGCATTGTGGTCCGCATAACTTGCCAGCTGAGAGAGCTGGGGCTATCGTATTACTTGCATCAACACAACAACCCTACGATACGGTATGTACGAATGCATATGCCAAAGAGGCGCCATCGAATAATAATACTCAATTCAGAATTCTAACTCAGCGCACAAAATACGGCGTAACAAAAGTACAATCGCATCGTAACGATACTAGCTACCGTTGCAAGGCAGAAGATAGAGATGCCCTATACGGAATATGAGGCCCAAAGACGCATACTTATACATGTCAACATTAAGAATTCTAGGTCCGGATTGCCCACTTCCTCGTCTTTGCAACTCAATCGACAAGTACAGAATACGTACTGATCGCTCCAAGCTCTGAATATATCGCCGTCAAGCTCATATCTCCTTGGGTGTGGTAAGGCGATTCAACGAATCACAAAGATATGCATCCATGGAGCATCATCGCCGTAGGCAACTAAACAGGCGCCGAGATTTCTTGCAATGCAAATGCACGCCGATTGACCGGACTACGAGCCTTGGCCGGATTAGAACATCGCGATGGTGAAGATCGTCCGGCCCTATCAGAGCAAAACTTGCTTCGCTACCTATGCACCTTGGCCGGCCAGCCTCCAGGCAACTCTCTGCCTGTCATGGACCGCGGACAAGAATGTCACGACCGCCCACACTCGCTTAATTGTCGCACAAAAAGGCTTCCAATGATAGATGGGGTTGCGTTGATTCTTACCCGTCTTACTCTCAAGGAGCCTCAGGGTTGTATTGCGAAGGCTGCGCTTACAAACGTTCACCGCATCGTTTGAGTCGTCCGGTCCATACAGCCAGGATGGATCCACCGAAGAGCGATGTCGTGCTTCTAGATGGACATGCCGGCCTGCCCTCATCGTGTGTCTAGGTCGTCGTATTGTTGCAGAAGTATACTTCCGGCGCAGACTTCTTGCTCCTTGATTCTCCACGCGAACTGGACTGTGATATTCCGACCTGGGCATGGCAAGGCTCAGACAGGGGTTAGGAGCCGCATCCTGCCCCTTTGCACGGAAATGCATTTATAAGCTCGATAGATTCTGGGGGCTTACTTTCGTTCTTGCTTCGCCCACTGCCTACTCATGATTCATGCAATCTATCCAAGCAGCACAAGACAATCTTCGTCAACACTACCTTCGTCAAGAAGAAGCAAAACCTCTTTGCAACCTATTCTTCCTCGATGGCTCAGCCGACCCCACAGCCCAAGAAGGGCTTGCCGGATCTATTCGGAGGCCCAGCCGTGAAGATCTGTGACGTGAGCCAGGACTTCTTCTCCGAAGCCGACAAGAGGGTGGCTCTCACGGACTTCATAGTAGTCCGGTTCGAGCGGCTTCCCGACAGGGAGGCCTTGGATGAACAGGGTTTTCTCAGGCCCATGAGCTGGGATAAGGCTATCCGCACTGAAGACCGCGGGATCTCAAAACAGACGGCCATGGAGAAGATCCGCCAACTCAACCTGGAGACCCAGACCGTCCTAAACAAGAAGAATGCCCTCCCACCTGAGCTAATGCGCCAGATTGAGCGTGCCCACAATGAGTACCGAAAGAGTGACCCGGATCTTGCGAACTACGAGTGGGTTATTGCTCAGATCGACCAATACCTAAAAAAGCTCAAGGATGCCACTCCCTCGAACCCGCCGGTGGCGCCAGGTCGCTGCCGATGTTTTCGGATAGCCACGATTTATTGCTACTCCGAAACCAAGAAACGATGCCACTGCAAGAAGCCCAAGCACGGGGCTAAGTACGAGCGTTCGTTTGTGACGGTGTATTTTAAACGGACCCCGAAACCAGATGCAGACGTCACCTTCATGTGGGAGGAGAAGAAGAAGATCATGGAGGCGGCATGTCGCCCTGCGCCGGCACCAGCACCAGCACCGACAACCAAACCTGGCCCAGAAGCGAAACCGACCGGACAGCCGCCAGCACCGAAGCCACAACAGCCCGCCCCCATGCCCCCTCAGAACAAACCACCCGCGCCACATCCACATCCACAGCCGGCGCCCCCGGCGCCCCCGCTGCCTCCACCGCATCGCATGAGACCAGAGCCGGACTCCGATTGCACCACATTCTGCTCACACACGACGCAGCCAAGCGACAGCTCCCACACCTCCTACACACACTATCCCCACGAACAACGATTCCCCTTTCCGGGCCCACCACACCACCATCGTCCGGCAGGACACCGCTCAGACCCCATCGACAGGGACCAATTAGCAGATATCATCGCAGACGTCCGTCGAGAAGCCTTCCAACAAGGCCAACGCGCCGCGCGCCGCGCACGCTCGCGTTCCCGTCCACGGTTCTGCGTATGCGTGAACTTCCCAGACTGCGGCTGCGAAGACGTCGAGGTGCGTATGGACAATATATCCCTGAATGGCAGCGATGACGACGAGCGTCACCACCGTCGTCGTAATCGTAATCGCGACGGTGGTGGCTGGCCGCAGCGGCGAGTCCCCAAACAACAGGGTTCGATCCTCTCGCACGATGACTTTGCGCTTGATTCGTCTTCTTCGTCGACGGAGGAGGGGGATGGGGGTGAGTGGAGGGGGGGATATTGGGGACGACGGTTTTGAGATATATATGTGTAGGTGAGGAGAACATATGTGTGATATTGTTTGTATCTTGATTCTCTTCAATGTTTTAGCGTTGGGTTGGTTAGGAGTTTTCATTTCGTGTGCTTCTGGACATGGCGCGTGTTTACCTTCAGTTTTCTTACTCAAGCATATACCACTTCAATATACCTATATATCAGTTCTATTCACTTCCTTTCGTGAAAATGTGCTACGATTTAAGGTTGAAAAAGAAATCGAGTCCATGGATGTATGTATCTACGATACTGGTCGGCTTTGAACTTATCTACCTACCTCTTAATACTGAAGATCAGTGCGCAACACATACAGTCACCTTCTCCTGATTTTAGGGCGAACAGATCATGCAATCTTCATCTTACCACTGTCACATTCTCACAGCAATAAGAGTCTTGAGAATAAGTACTCGATATAGGGGTTTAGCCAGGTATCTTCCGATTTCTTCTTCTCTCCTTTGGATTTATTTGGTACATTACGGCCGAAATCTGCGCCTTTCAGCTCGAGCCGCCCTGAAAAGGGTCGTGAATGTAAGAAATATCTACCAGTTAGAGCACCTAAAATTTGCGGACAATTCGCAGTGACAACGCGTTCCGCACTGAGAGATTCAGCGCACATGTCTTCCGAGTCTTTGCCGCATTTCCCTCTCTCAAACGCCAAGTATACACGCAAAACCAAGCCAGAAGCCAGAGCAGCAATCCAGGTGATGTTACAGAGAAAAGTGTTGTGAGTTTTGTGCTGTCGTGACCCTTTCCTCGAAGATCGCCGATGATAGTGTGTTGATGCAATCTACAATTGCTTCAAGTAGGTGTCGAGGTCGAAACTCTGGTCGTACTGCTCGGCATCCCACAGTTCGCCCAACTCTTCAGCCCATGCTTTCGTGCCAGAGGTTCGGACTTCTCCCGTTTCGTCATCCACCATGTCCTCTTCACGACCTTCAATGCTGTCTTTGGGTTTGTCGGAGATCAGACTTGGTTTATCCGATCCACCAATGCTGAAGAGGTCAAGAATCTGATCCGTGTTCATGGAACTCTGCATCCATTTATCAGTATACGAGCTTCTTCCCAGTGAACCGTGGGAACGGCAAGCACTTACCAATGCAGCGTTTTGCTGATTCACGACCGTGGAAGCCACGTCAATCTTGAAAGCCTGCAGACTATGGTAGAGTTAGTATCAGAGTCGACTCTCAGCACGAGAAGAGTAGGCTTACCTCAAAATCTTCTCCTCCAGAGTACCTCTGGTGATCAATCGATACACATTGACGGTTTTCTTTTGACCGATGCGATGAACTCTGTCCATCGCTTGCAGGTCACGCTGCGGGTTCCAATCGTGCTCCACGAAAATAACGGTATCGGCACCAGTGAGGTTGAGACCCAGACCACCAACACTGGTGGTTAAGAGAAGACAGTCGTATGATGGATCCTGATTAAACTTGTCGACAATGCCCTGTCTCTTGCTGGCCTCGACCGCGCCGTCAAGACGGAGGTATGAGACCGACGGGAGCAACTGTTTAAGAACGGTGTTCGCCACCATGTCTATCATTTCTTTCATTTGACAGAAAATCAAAGCGCGGTGCGGCTTGATAGGCATATAGAGAGGGTCGGTCGAGTCGGAACCTTCAACACCAATGCCGCAATCAATCAACAGATCTTTGAGAGCGTTCAGTTTCGGGGCATGCATGATATCCTCAATACTGGTTCCGGATGTCTTTGCTAGCCACTGCTGCGTTTCGTCATACACTCTGTTGCCAGGAGTCAAAACCAGCGCCGGAGCATTGCAGAGTTTTCGCATATAATGGAGCGCCTTGAAAATATGTTGTCTCGACTCCTTGTCCTCCATGCCCGCCTTTTCGGAAAGCATCTTGCCTTGTTTCCGGCTGAAATCCTGGTAGAGCTTCCTTTGCAGATCACTTGGATCGCAGTAGTAGTTCTGCACGATCTTGGGCGGCAGGTCGTGTAGAACTTCCTCCTTCAACCGACGTAGCAAGAAGGGAAGAACTTGCTTGTGCAAAGCTTCAATCGCTATTGCGCCAGCCTCTTGCTCCTTTGAAGAAGCCTTGCTGAACCGACTGGCAGCAATGGGCTTGGCAAAGCGATCTAGGAATACCTTCTCGGCACCCAAAAAGCCTGGCATCAAGAAGTCGAAAAGAGACCATAATTCAAGAACGTTGTTCTGAATGGGTGTGCCCGTCAAGATCAAGCGATGATTGCTGGATAGTTTCTTGACCGCAAGGGTGATCTTCGCCTTGGGGTTCTTAATTAAGTGACCTTCATCGAGCACGATGTAGTTCCAGGCTTGGTCCTCCAATAGACTGATGTCATTACGGCAGACCTCGTATGATGTGACAACGATGTCAGTTGTCGGGAACTGAGCGACTTTCGGCCGCCGTTCAGCTGGAGGTCCAACAAAAGATGTGACGGTGAGGAAGGGAGCAAAAGTTTTGATCTCCTGTTGCCAATGTCCCGAGAGTGTGGGGGGACAGATGATGAGTGATGGGAGCCGTCGCACTTCAGGCGCGTTTGTCTTCTCATATTCCTCAGCCCTGGCATAATGGTCACTTGCAACAATGCACAGCGTTTGGAGGGTCTTTCCCAGACCCATATCGTCGCAGAGAATGCCATGCAGGTTGTACTTGTTGAGGAAATGAAGCCAGTTGACACCATCTTGCTGGTAAGAACGCAGCTCAGCATTGATGGCAACCGGGATTTTGAACGGTTCCACCTTTTTAGGATCAAGCAGTTGGCCTATAAAGGTACGCTCCCGATCACGTCCTCGAAGTAGTTCTTCAGACAGTCCAGGGGGGTCCGGAATACCAGCTTCGAGGGGAACCAGTTTGACAAGTGTGGCGAAAGATGTGGTGGCGATGAGTCGGATATCGTTGTCCGAGTCGCTCATTCGGCCTAGAACGGGAACGATGAGGAAAATCACATAGGGTAGAATACTATCGCCCATGACAGCAATCAGGTGATAAATTGCTTCAATGGCACCTTGACGGAAATGAAGGTCCAGCGGATTGTTGATGGATGGTAGCACTTGCTTAACAAGTGCTGTCATGCCGTCAATAGTCATTACGCTGCAGATGGTGGCCATACATTTGGCTGCCATATATCTGAAGACCGACAGTTCGGAGTGCAATGCTTTGATTACAAGAGGAACTTGTTGCATCACAAAGGGATGGAGGGCCGCATGAAGAGTGGGAGTCATCGTTCGAATGATTGACATAGCGTCGACCACTTGCTGGCCAAATGGACTTTCGGGGTCCCTTACTTCAGGTGGAAGTTCGCCAGAGAAGGCCTGGACGAGCGGGTCTTCCATGAACTCTTTGAGGCTCGGCACTGTTGTGAACAGCTCACTACCAAAGGACCGGGCAAGTATCTCGAGAGCCTCCTTAGCTCCACGTCGCGTAATTCGAGCACCCCTGGCTTCTCGGGCGAATTTTGCGGCATCGGCACCATGGTCAATTCTGTCCTCCTCCTTGGACATAGACAGAACGACATTGGTCTTTGTCGCATGTACAGGAAACTCAGGGGTCTCGGCAACTTCGACACACGAGAATTTCACCAGGTTTTGAACCACCTTGTCAGCAGGTGCCCGGCGACCGTTATCAGTGAAAAGTTGTACAAGTCGGGAAATCGTCTCAGCAGATCGGCTCTGAAGTAGTTGGTTCTCCTCAAGCTTGATACTGTCCATGATACCTTTGATAAGGGGAGTAGGCTTCTTGGGCAGCATTTTCACAGCTATGAGTGCACACGCGGCCGCAGCCTTAATCCGGGTATCGCGCACATCTTTAGCAGACCTTGCTTCTTCAATGGCTAATGAAGCAGCTTGCTTAGCCTCGTTGAGTTGCTGCAAAGCAATCAGACGCTGAGCAGGGGCCATAGCCTTCTTTAGTCGATCAAAATCCTCCGAGACGCATTTATCTGCATTGGCCAGGGAGAAAGCAGTAGGACCGGCCTCGGGCTCGCCTTGTACGACTACTGCCAGAGTAGGCAACTTTTGCGGTGCCACTTTGCCATGTTCTCTAAAAAGGTTGAGTAGTTGTTGGCATTGCGACCGGACCCGTTGTCCATAGATGACCAATTCACGATACTGCGGCGGACGAACTCCGTCGATAATCTTGAGCAATTCGCTTGCATATCTTGGATTCTCTGGTTGCAGAGATGTACGATTGCGTGCGAATTCATCAATGATGACGCATGCAGAAAGCTGTGTAGATGCGTAGGGTGAGTTGAGTCCTGGGATAAGTATTTCATCGTAAGCCCCTAAATACCGTGCTGGTACCAGAGACATGATCAAGCCCATAGCCTTGGCGGCGGAGACACGAGAGCGGATAAGTGTATCCATACCAACAATATCAATGTCGCCTTGCATCATGTGGCCGTCAAGGTCATGGGAATGCGTTGTAACTGGCACTTCTTCAAATTTGGTCGACCTTCTGCGCCGTTTCGGTGCTCGCTCGCCTCCCTCGGCATCTGAGAGTTTGCGAGTGGAAACGGGGCCGGCCTTGGGCACTGAGTACGTGCCACCAGACGGCTTCTGAAACAGGGCGCCATTCATAGGAATACCTTGGGAAGAGACGCCGACAGGGTGGAGCGCAAGCTGCATGAGAGCGTCAACATGGGGAGCAAACTCGGTCGCAAGTCGGTCTCGATTGTTACCCCAGGACTTGACTAAAGCAGTCCACAATTGCATCGACATGTTGAGGGTCTCTGCGTCACGCTCGACCAGTATGTTTTGAAAAACCAATCGAAGAAGCCTTCCCTCAATCCACGAAAGGGAGTCCTTTCCGAGATCAATCAACGTCATTAGTGCTTTCAGAACGGCGACACGGACAGAGGTTATGGTGTGCCGTAGGAATGGATAGAGTCGAGGGACGAGCAGCGCGAATGAGTTCTCCTCATCTTGCTCTGCCAGGCTCGCCATGGCCTTCAAAACCTCGGGAAATCCGCAGAGTGTCGCTAGCAGGTCCATAATCTTGCCAGTACTGGCACTTAGATCGTCACCCAAACTCGATAAGCTCGACCAGACAATATTGATGAGTTTGTGTAATGCGTCGGGCCGCAGCTTAACGAACTCTTGCGCCATTGGTATGAGGGTGGCAGCGCTCACGGAACGAACATCGTCCACCTCGTCTACCAGGCCCTTCATCACAGCGCGAACTACACCGTCTAGGATAGTACCGTGCTGAAGAAGCAAATCTCTTCTCACGGCTACGATATACCGTAGCCCGACCATACCGCCATGGCAGACAGCCCAGACTTGAGAGTCAAGACCGATGTCATGTTGCATAACCATGCGGAAGAGAATCTGGTAAATATTGTAGACCGATTCAAAAGGTAGGTGTTTCAAGAACGATCCTAAAGTCTGACCAACCGTCTCGCGGATGGGTGCGACGCTGGTATCTGATGCGTAGTCGGTAAATCGATCAAGCATGAGCACACAACACAGTCTGCAGGCCATGTCATCTAGCCATTTTCGGTTGAGAGCGTCGTTCTGTGCTCTTGTGCTACCCCTCAGGCGTCCAGCACCTGCGCCATGTACACGAAGGATCTCTCTAAGTCCCAAGGCTGCGCCATGTCGGATTTCCCATTGCGGATCAAATATGTCGAGTTTTAAAAACTCACACAGCCGCTCGTAAGGCCATTCAGAGCCTTGGAGTTCTTCAACAGTCTCGATTTCGGACTTGACCATAGGTGTAGGACCCTTAAACTCCGATACAACTTTGGTGGCCTCGTCGACATTTGCAGGCCTATCGAGATTGAAGAACTCGCTCTTGATCGCTATAGAAGAATCACCGTCTGCCATTGGTGAATCATCAGCTGCGTCAGATCCGGCAGGGAAGGTTCGTCGAATTGAAAGATCACCAAAGCCACCCTTCCCTTGGGCTGCCTTTGCGGCTTCCTTCTTGCGTTTTCGCTTTAGTGCATTGATCTGCCTAGCACTCAATCCTGTTTCTTCCAGAGCCATGCCGGAGGTAGAGGACGCACCACCGTCTTGGCTAGCAAGACTACCCGCGGCAGTTGCATCTGATGCGTGGGAAGAGCCGGCGGTCGCTTCGGTGGAAACATTGACTTCATCGTCTCCGAGGGGTCTGCCAAGTAGACCCAGTCGGCCATTGAGGGTCTTTTTTAAATGTGTCAGCCGAGCCTGAGGGTCCAAGCTCGCAAGACCATAATCGACGGTATGAGCAACACGTAACAGCTCTTTTCCATACTTGAGGATCTTTGGCAGATCCAGCGTCTCGAGTCTGAAGAGTCCATCGTCGGATAGGAAGGAGTCGTCAACTGGTTCGTGCTTGACAAAGGCAGAATCGGTCTGGACTCCTCCATTCATCGACACAGTGGGGTCTTCATCTTCATTGGGATCGTAAGGAGAGGTATTCTCGATAATCTTGCCGAGCGCCTTGGCGGCTGTGGAACGGGTGTCCCAATCTTTATGGCGCAGATACGGTACGACGCGAGAAAGTAGATTAAAGAGTTCATCGGGATGCTGCTTTTGCCAGTCTGCAAGCTGATTTACAGCGGTGTCCTTGATTAGCTTCGTGCTGCCCGTTTCCAGGATCCTAAGACAGGCTGTCAGTCACGGTACTCCAAAGCGGAGCCGGGTATCGAGCGCAAATCCAAGCGTAAGTCATAGGAGATACTCACGTTACAAGACGATCGAGTCTGTGAGAAACAACCGACAGATTAGCTTCCGTAATCTCCCTGGGAGAGAGTAATGCGACTCACCTGGATGCCATGGTTGCTAGTCACTTCTGGACTGTAGGGCCAATAGACAGTTGTAGTTCATCTCAGAACAGTACTGTAACTCTAGACGGCGACTATTGGGACTCTGTGTTAGTGACTGGTGTGGAGGTAGCATGGGTTGTAGAAGAAGAGCATTGACGAGACGAAAGAGCAGAAGTCCCGGTGGGGGCCAGGCAAGGGACACGAATTATCTTGGGCACGCGTCAAACGGAAGGTCGTCAACTGGAACCGAGTGGCGGCACTGATTTGATCGCACCTGCCGATGATACGTGCCTTCCTCAGTGCCTCTCATCGTGCCTGCCTCTCACGAAAAATCATCTTCGAAAAGGAGGTCGCGAATCACCTGCAGCAAGCGAAGCGCATCGGCACTCACACCACCGGTTGTGGCTGCTGAAGGCGTTGCATCCAGATGGAGGTCGCACCAGGCAGTACCGAGGTGTGTAAGTGGTTCATATAGGTAGGTAGGTAGCAGCGCGCACATGACACTCAGGTGCTTTCCAACCTCGGGCTGCTATTTGCGGGCCATATTGGTTTGAAAAGAGCCGTTCTATGTCGGTAAATGCTGTACATGCTATGGCCCCATTGCACCACTCTGCAGCCCCCGAAGATGCAGGAACCAAGTCTTGGAGGAGCGACGCTTGATTCAGGTGAATGAGAGAGCATGTAGAGGTGAGGGTGTCGCGCGACAGCATGATGGAAAGGAGAGGGTAGGAATGCAACAATAACAGATAATGCGAATAAAGGGAAATGGCAAAGGAAAAAGACATAAATATCAGGAGGATATGTGTGGCCTTTACCTTTCTTGACCAAATCAGTTGCTATGATGTCAGCTCCCACTTATAAGCGCCGATGGCCTGTCAGGCCTGCATATAAATTATACGGCTGACAGGATCGCCGCAATTGACTTTTGACGAGGTGAACAACGAGCTCGGCGCCGGTATTCTGTAGCTCGCGGGAGAAAACTGGAGAAAAGTAGCGGGAAAGATTGAATGACGAGATGCGCAAGGAGAGAGCGCACACAGATCAACGGCGCAAAAGTTCTCGCTTTTGTTTGTCAATGCGCCGTGGTCGACCCGGCGGTGGGTATTATTGCGGTACGTCTGTCTGTATCTGATGGCTGTAATATAAGCCGTGTTCGGTGCTCCGGGCTCGGTGCTCAGCACTCGGTTGCGATGGCGGGCAGGTTACTACTAGACAGCGACTAAAGTTAGCGGCTTTTGGCTTTTGAGGTGGTGATGCGGATGCGGGCGGACAAGCAAAACACATGGATTGCCTAAACGGGATGCGTGCTGGCAGGGCTGGCTTTTAATAGTGTGCGAGATATGGGATTCAGTTGGCGCAGGGAACTCGGACACAGCAAATCAGAATAAGGCGGAACGGACATACCAAATGGGCAAGCTTAGGTAGGTAGGTAGAGTCTTGGAAAAGTAACCCTGGTTGTGCCTGGCACTTAAGTTACAGTTACGGGACGCAAGGTGGCACGTGCGCAGCAAAGGGCGACTGTGGTGTTGTTGTTTGGGCGTGCTCGGCAGTGGAAACGGAATGCAGCTCGAGGTAATGACTTTTTGGAGTCGGCGCGCTGGTCCCTCTTGTATTTGGACTGATACTTTTATAGGTAGCTGCAAGGATGGCTGATGGGGATCGTAGCCAGGGGTGGGTCCTGCATTTCCTGCATATCTAGCTGGTCTGAGCTCCTGCGCCAATGCCCCGGCCGCGTCTGTCCGTGGGCGGCAACGGGCCGCCGAGGACTGGCAGAGGCTGCAATGGCTGCCGCGCCCCACATGCCACCTGCCACCGTCCAGCCCATACAAATTGGCGTGCTAACAGATCCCTACAGATCCCTGGCTGCCGTGTCCCTCCGGGTTCCATTGTTCAAGTCATCCCTGTCATCCAGAGCCGGCGGCACCCATTTGCCCAGGTTGTTTTGAGTCAGATCAAGAGGTTCGGACGAAAAATTGGGTACCTACCTACCTACTGGACGAGTAGGTAGGTACCATCTCCATCTCAGTCCTATTGAATTCTTTATCGACATATCTACATTCATACCTAGTCCAATGACACAACTCCTCTTGAGGCTGATTGGCAGCCAGTTATTGTATGTCTACAGTGATTAGTTGCTCGCTGCGTATCGCTTTGTACGAGCAGATACGAGTACGTGATAGTTCTTCATCTGTACCGATGTAGTAGAGGTATACCTTAGCTGTACGGAGTAAAGCAGGTACACTGGTGTCTCTCTTAGGCACGGAATCGTTCAAGGTTGTGATTCGCGCTGACAAGTACGATGTACGAGAAAGTACGGATTACGAGTAGCTCTGGTATCAGACAAGCACGTACAGTACTGGTTCCTACCTCCGTTAGGGTACGTATGTAGTCGACGACAACAACGAGTACGGGATATACATGCTCGTAGAGCTACATGTAGGAATGGGACCTTCCGTCCTTGTGTGCAGCCTGTGTAAGTCTTACGCCTAAGGTACATAATCTATCTACGATTCTATCCCGTATCTGCCAATCTGGGGTGAGATCTGGGGATCAATGATACGGAACAGAAGTGATCTGGGCTTGAATCAACGTTACTGCGCCATCAACTCTTACTTGTAGATACCTAAGATGCGGAACACCTTTCCAAGGTATCATCTGGGCTGCAACTTATCGTACCTACACTTCACATGTGCGTTGCATTTCAACCTACGCAGGGAAGGGTCTTCAGCCATGTGCCAGTGGAAGGAATCAATTGTTGAGATAACCAGTCTCAACAAGGCAATTAGGTTCGCGTGATACGTTGTGCGATGAGTAATGCATGTATTGTATG
>JAJFDK010000248.1:0-15537 GCA_028637775.1 Xylariaceae sp. X167
ATTTACATAATTATTTTGTGCGCTCCAAGCCACACTACCTCGCCACAGCGCCACAGTGCTTATGTAATCCAACACCTGCCATCAGCACCGCCTGCGCTAACATTCAGAGTCTCCACTCATCGTGAAGTGGACTCTCATACGGAATACAAAATCCCACGCCCGTTTTGTGTGAAAAACGCCTCGTCTGGGAAACAGCCTCGCTCAATATTCGCCGTAAGATTCATACGCCGTAGTGACTCACAGTTTCCGAATTGCCGACGATTGCTCTATAATATATTTTAAGCTTCTATCAAGCTTATAAATGAGTCGACTTTGCTTGTGAAATCCGGAACAAACAATACTTTAAGGTAAAAATTAAGCGCTCTTCATGCAGGTTTCTGGGGCAGCGGATAATCCGTACACATCCAGAAGTAAACAAACCTTGGGTGTCCAACTTATACCAGCCAGTCATTTCAAAGATTTCTTTCTTCTTTTACTAATTAACCAAAAACATTCGACTTTATCCTCATCCCCGGATTTTCTCAGCCAACGGCGCAACTTTTCACACAAAGAAAGAAAAGATACATCACATCTCATCAGGGGTCTCTCTATCAGGTACCTCAGACATCTGCAGACCAGTCTCATTCGCTTTGATCCCAAAGCAAGACCTCATCTCAAACCCATTAATAACCCGAATCATCCCATCCCTCAAATCAAAAGATGTCATCAACACGTTTCCTAGTCATCAGCCTCGGCAACCAGGCCCCATACTTCGAATGTCTCCACTCAGCCGGGCACTTCGCCCTCGCCGCCGCACAAGAAGCCCTCGGCCGGACACAACCCCCGTTCTCCACCGAGCGGTACGGCGGGAAACGCGCCGCCGTCTCGACGGCCGCCGCCTCGCCCTTCATCTTCGCGCAGAGCCCCACGATGATGAACAACTGCGGGCCCTGGATCCACGCGGCCTGGAAGGACGCGCTGCAGCGCCATAACCTGCAGCCGGCGCAGCTGCGTCTGATCCTCGTGCACGACGAGCTCGAGGCCGACTTTGGCGCCGTGCGCGTGCGGACGTGGGAAGCGAGCGCAAGGGGTCATAATGGCGTGAAGAGCGCGAAGAAGACGCTGGATGGATTGCGTCTACCGCGTGATGATTGGGCGCGGATTATGGTGGGGATTGGACGTCCCGAGGAGAGGACGTCAGATGTGGTGTCGGATTATGTGTTGAGTAAGATGAGCAGTTATCAGAAGAAGATCATTAGTGAGAAGGTTGGGTCAAGGATTATTCAGCATTTGGTTGAGATTCAGAAAAAGTGTGAGGAGAAGGATCGGTTGGGTTCGGAGACGGAGTCGGGGTGAGACTCAGTTATCGTTCTATCACCACTCGACGACTCGAAATCATATTTCGGACCGGACCATCTTATCCAATATCCAGCATACGCCTCATTTGAGAGCCCTGTTTTGGATCGACCTCGCAGCTAAGCCGCATATTCGCCGATACGACAGCACGACGCTTAACAACCTTGTTTACGGCTTACGAGTCTGTCTGTGTCATGAGCACTACATTCAAATCACACCACTGGAGATTTCACGGCCGCCACTTGAGCCTTACGATTTACGACTTGTACACTACCGGAAAACTTTGGATACCCATAGAAAGAAAGGGGCTTCATAAGATTGGGCTATACGAGTAGAGAGAGAGGGCCATAGAGAGAGCGAGACAGGGAGCGGGCCAATATTGTCTATACATCTAAATCACGGCACGAAGGAGGAAGAATAGACGAAAGCTAGATTCATGTCTCGCGATCAATCACACCAATTGCTACATCTGCAGTCACTGCCTAGAGCAAGCCGTTCTTCAGTGAAGAGTTTGTATGTCTATAGACTACCTATGTGCAATTGTGTGGGCTTGATCGATGAGCTTAGGCTCGTGTTTCTAGTCTTCCCATACGTTTCAATGAGCAAGCGATATCTCCAATAGGGATGCGATGTTATTTGACCTCATAGTCACTGCGTCGATGCATCCATCCTATTGCGCCAGCCTTACACAACTAGCATTCACACACAATCAACACTAACACAAGACAATCGTCAGAGAATTAAATGTACATATACAGACATTCAACTCATCATGTCTTATTCCGTAGATATTCTGAACTACCTAACCTTCTTACTCACAAGAAGCCCAGCATGTGTGATTACGAGGTTTGGGTATTGAAAATGACCGTTATGTACAAACATTTTCTTTTCATTTATCCCGCAAAATGCTCGCATGCCGTTTCCGTTTTTCATTTCATTCATTCCTTTTTGTTGTGTGTGGTGTGTGTGTGTGTGTATCCAGCCATCCAGAGGACCACGAAGAAAAAGAAAATAGACAGTTACATAGGAGAAAGGTGTTGAAATAAGGGAATAAAACGCCGTTCTATCATGCATAAATTTCCCCAGTAGGTATTTGTGTGTCGTGTCGTTAAAAGGATCCTTTATCCTGTCCTATCCAACCCCTGATATTAGGGGTTAATTCATATCGCGTGTGGTGGTCCCTCGGGCGTAGAAGGACCGGAATGATCAGCGTCCTCGGCGCTCGCCTCGTCCTCGTGTGCCCAATCATTCATTCCAAGAGGGCTTCTCGCGGCTCTTCTCCGCTCGTTGCCATTGCTCTGCCAAGCTGAGTGCGAGAGGTAGCCACCGTTACTGGGGCCAGGCGAGTTCGCGCGTAATGAGGGGGAGCTGCCGCTGCTATCGGTACTCCGGGGTCTGCGTCTGCCCTCGTGTCCTTCCGTGTCAGACGTCGCCTGCTGAGCGCCTGAGTCCCATTCGCCGCGGGACATGTCGACGTCACTTATCTCGTAGACGTGGCCGGGGGTTGGGATCGCGTATTTCTTCGATTTCTCGACGAAGTGGTTGTACTGGTTCGCCTGCGCCAATTCGTACTTCTTGCGGTCCTCCTCACCCATGATGCTCTCGACGCGTCGGGGAAGGTAGACGGAGTTGTTACCGGTTGTCATAAAGCTTTCCCAGGAGTCGCGGTGCGCTAAGGCAAGACGGTTCTTGACACCGTAGGATGACTCGGCTAGTGTGTTGAAGCTGTATCGTGAATCCTCGTCGTGGACGTAGAAGCCGTCGGCCTTCTTCTCGGGCGCGGCGAACTTGCCCTCAATCTTCTCGGGAGGCAGCAACTGACTCTTATTTCTAGTAACGCCAGCACCCTTCTCGAGAACGCTGTTACCTCTCTGAATCTCGGCGGCGGGCTTGAAGGTCTCGGGTACGATGTTGAGGTCGTCACCGGTATTCTCGGCTTGTTCGATAGCTTGCTGGGGGGTCGTCTCCTTATCGGCAGTAGCGGCATCGGCACGGGGTCCTCCCCAGGTTCTCTGGCCAGCAGTGAAGATACCGTAGACCATGTAGTACCAGTTGAAGAAGGGGTTCAGAATGAACATGACGGGGTAGAGCATGATCTTGAATCGCTTCAGCTTCCAGCCAAAGTAGATCATGAGCAGCCAGTTGAGACCGAGGGAGACACCGATGAAACCAACAGGAAGCTGATCGATTCTCTCAGTCGTTGTAACAAGTGACAAAACCAAGATAAAGAAGAGCAAAGCCGTAGTTCGAATAGTGTTCTGCGCAAATCGGACAACGAGCAAAATCGGGTATCGCTTCCAGAGACGCCAATCCGTCAACATGCAGACTTCGTTCGTGATGAATCCAAGGAACCATCGTCGCCGTTGCTTAATCAGCGATTTAACCGTCTGCACGGCTTCGGTTTTACAGAAGGCAGATGTACACATCTGGATCTGGTACCGCTTCTTGGCGCCGATCATGAAGAGATGGGTCAGCCACCGATCCTCACCCAAGTGACTCTTGGCGAAGTCGAAAAGGTCCTCGCATTCCTCGGCCTTGTCAGCGAAGTAGTACTTGGCCATTCTACGGAATGCAGAGAATCGCAGCATCGTCAAAGCGCCGGGTAGACAGGTGACAGCTCCGCAACCGGATTCGACTGTTCGTTCGAACAATTGTCCATGGACGTATTCCATATCCTGGAGGAGGGTGATGAGACTGTGCTTCTTAGTGGTCGAGGTGATGACACCAGTCATGGCAAGCATATCGCGGCGGTTACCAGGGCTCAATTCCATGTCGTAAACGAAGTTCTGAAGGCACACTCGGTCCAGAATGCAGTCCGAGTCGATGAAGAGAATGAAGAGGTTGTCGTTTCTCTTGAGATACTCCTTGTAGACCTTGTCGATGAGCTTGAAAGTCGATTTCTGGCAGTGACGCTTTCCTCCGTGGGGGAATCGGGAGATGGTAATGCGAGCTGCTTTGTAAGTGACATCGATACTCTTAGGGTAAGATTCCAAGGTCAAGGGGACGCCCAGCTTCTCGATTGTGTTCAGGAACAACTCATCCTCCTGGTCTCCGTCGAACGAGAGGAAAACGTGAATGCAGGAAGCAGGATAGTCGCAGTCGACGACAGAGTTAATAGCAGTGACGAGAACATCGGGATCCTCCTTGTAGCAGGGCATGACGATGACGACTTTAGGCGCCGAGATTTCGTCCAGGACCTGCTTTATGCGCTTCTTACGGCCGAGCTGGTTCGTGACGACCTGGTAGACACAGAAAAGCCATGGAATCGTCAAAAGACCGGCGAAACTCCAGAACGCAAACCATTGCAAAACTCCGACAACCTCAACCGGGAAGTGTTTCGTAATCTCAGAAGGTAAGGGAAGCGTAACGATCATAATCGGCAGGAAGATAAGTCTGTCTACCGGTTAGCCAACGACCTGACGATAGGGGATAGGACAATTCGTGAGTGTACCGGAAAGCGACGAATAAGACGGCGACGATGACGGCGAGAACCCGGATAGTCCAGTGTTCAGCTTTTCTGAACACCTTATAGAGGCAGTACAAGAATGCAGCTATCCATAGGAACCACTCCAAGGTTGCTGCCAGCATAACAACACCGACAATCGCGGTGTATATGATCTACGTATGTGATTAGCCGGCGCCATCAAGGTAGGAACAGGTTGAATAGATGAATAGGTAAGTCATAACACTTACTTCGTGGACCGGCCACTGGGCAGCAGTGTATTGCTGCTGCATCTTGATGGTGATTATTGGGCGTGTTGCCCAGGACGGAGGGGGGGAAACGACAGATAGAGAGAGATGAAGTTCCTCAGCTCAAGAGGGAACCCACGTCAGAAGTCGGCGGAAACGAGTGTCTTTTATGCAGGCATCCGTGAGGCTACAAATAGAATAGCCCCCAGCTTGCGCAAAGTGACGACTCTCGTGAAGGTGCTTTAGCGGCTACCCACAGACAGGCCACGACCCGTTGTGCCGATCAGCGCTCCACGCCCGTAAGCGAAGGAAAGCGGTCCACGTTTTTAGTTTTCTTTTTTAGAGGGTGGCGCGCTGTTGGAGAGTCGAGGACGAGTTACGAGGGTAGCACTGGGTTGAGGGCTCCCGGAGAGTCGGAATAATAGATGGTGGATGCGGTGTAGCCAGAGCTGGGGGATGATCGTCCAAGTAGCTTGGCGGCAATGTATGACAAGTCTCGTAATCGAAAAGCAGACTTGACAGTTAGCTTGGTGACGGGGACCAGGCGAGGATCACCGGCAAGGATAGAGAGATCTAGGCTGTTGATGCTGAAGTCACTAGTGCAGGCCTCCGATCATGCTAAGGGTTATGACGGATGGGGATATGTAGATAGATAGAGATAGGTATGGATAAGCGAGTGAAGACGATGATTGCTAGTTAACTAGACGAGATTCGAGTGAGTCGACGAGTTTGTTAGCCGTGATATTAACCTGAAACCCAAGCCGCCACAGGTAAAATGCACAAAGTAGGGTCAGAGACGATGATGATGATGCCAAACGAATGAGGTGTATGAATGTATCCCGTGATAGCCTGGGATATGTATTCCGTCAAACGAGGGAAAGCAGTTTCAGTCGTGCTGCTTGCTGTGACTAACAAGAAGAGATCATCACAGAAGTAGCAGAAGAAGAAGGGGTAAGATAGGGTGAAAGTCGACGGCGGCCCAAGTGGTTAAAAGAGGGACGCACAGCAAGACGAAGAACCGGGCATAATACTACTGGTAATAAACAAATCCGGTCGGGGGGAAAGCAAAAGAGAATATTCTTGGGCATTGGGTGGTTTGGTCGCCTGTAGCCCGTCTGTCTAACCCTTCAAGATCTGGATCTTGCGGATGAATGTGTGGCATTCCTGGGTACGAGCTGCATATGAGTTGCATCGACAGGGGCTTTTGCAGGTCACCAAGACGAAGTGCAAGCGCAAGCGGGTTGGTGAGGTCCAGATCCCGAAGCGCAAGAGGATCACACACCCACCAACGGAATACGGAATATGCCTGCTCGTACACTGTCCCTGTCCTGACGATTCCGTAGTATGATCTTCCTGTATTAGGGAGGTGGACAGGGCAGTATATTTGGAAACAAACGGAGACAGCCAACCAGACGAGCGAAGTGAGTTGTTTGTGTCGAAAGGTACGAAGCATACGAAGTACAGCTGCTGTATATTGGTGGTCAGTGGTCATTGAGTGGTCAGTCAGTGAGTGAGTGAGTGAGTGAATGGTAAGTGGTCAGTGGTGAGAGGGATGTGGATGTGAAAGGTTGGGTGACTGGGCTGGCTGGTGATGATGGCTGGTGAATCGTGATGGCTGGCGACTTCAGTGACGATGTGCCCAGCATGTAGGCGGCAAGTAGTGGGTACTCGGCTCTACAAGCGCTGAGACCGGCCCTCTGGGCGTTCACGTCAACCGCCTGAACAGCCAGCCCTGGGCCTGGGCCTGGGCAGGGAGATGACCTCGTTCCGTACCGTCGCTGTCAGAGGCACCTAAGGCAAGGGGTCAGTAGTACCAGAGGGGTACCGGTAGTGTACATTAGTGGATGCGATGAAGCTTCAGGTGATGGCTTGATAGGCCAGGAGAGCTCCAACATGACATGCATATGGAAGTTGCCTCCAAAGACACTAACGTGGTGGAAGTCACGCCCGATTTGCCATCATTTTCGCTTTTTTCGCTTTTTCCCCTTCTCTTTTTTCGCCTCTCAACTTCTCTCCTCGCTCGCATACTGCCGACAGCATCGGTACACGACGGGTAGCAGATACCGTGAGTCTACGGCCTGCACCGACTTCGTATCTCCGGATTACACGGTATCACAACGATGTAGGGACTCTGATAGGCACCATAAGCAAGACACGCATCCTCTAGCGACGCATATCTTTTCCCAAGACTGGACTCTGGTGTTGTGATGAAACTGGGGGAATAGTATCCCGACCACTTGTTGTGTTCTGTTCTGCTAGAATAATCAACCCGTGCCATCAGGGCATACTTATTTTTGGATAGTGGAATCGCATGACAAGCTGTCATCTATCCCACGTCTCATGCCTTTACTTATTACGATCTCATCCATCTCATGATCCCCATGTCTTGCTTGGACAGGTCAAGCAGCAGCGAGATGGTGTGCAGTGGACCTCATCACCTCCGGTTATACGAAGAAATACTACGGAATACTAATCGACGGCAAGCTAATGTAAGTACCTTACCTGCCCTGGCGTCTTGCCGTACGGAATAGGCAAATTCAGCATCTCCAGCGTATGCGCTCCAGCCAATAGTAGGATTCCGTAGTGAGCTGGCGTTTGCACCTTGCTGGGGTCTTGCTCTCGTCGATCTTTGTCGAGCTAAACTCGGTTCGGACTTACATGGCGTTGTCTATCATTTCTTTTTTCTGAAGCTGATGCCCTTTTCTGGGTGAACCATTCCTGCGAGGACCAGTTCACCGAAACGCTTTGAGGCTGATACGCGCGCGGTTCCGGGGCCCATGATGCCTGGCTCGTTGAATCTACGGTACGCTAGAGCCGGAAATCCAGGAGAGCGAAGCAGAGACACATCCATCACGTTTACGGGCAACGGCGAGACCAAGCCATGGCGGATGGGTGGTGCTATGAAATCATTCTTGCACATCATGGAAGGTGGACGTGACCGGAATGCGAAGAAGGGTGGACGGTCAAGCACACGGGAACCAGACTTGCGTTGTCACCGAATTGGTCGGCGCCTTTGCCGAGTTGCTTGACGAATTGTCGTGTCCCAATTTTTGCCTCTACGCCTACATACACCATACACTGCATACATATCATGTGCACAGCCATTCGTACAGACGTGCACGACATTGGCATTGTCAACTGGATCGGATGGAATTCGCCCCCTCCGAATGTACATAACTTGGGTATTGTTTTGATCTAGTTACCGTCTGGTTGCCGTCGGGTAATATTCCGTAGTTACGGCTTACTTACAGACAACCCGACTATCAACTCGGGAACTAACCTCGCTCGAATCCTTCAAAGACCTACACCCTTAACAACATCTTCAATCTACACTTTCACATCCTCTCAAGCGGCTCTTCACTTAATTTCCAACTCCTAGTATCAATCTAAAGAGTCTATAAAAAGGTCCCCAACTCCAGGGTCCATCATCCAGGGTCTATTCCCAGGGTCCGCGCCGCAGCAAAAGGTCCGCTCCAACAGCTCACACATCACATCCAACACTTACTCTATTTAAAGATCTGCTCCAGGATAAAGGCAGGAACAATAATTACCGGTGCCGAAAGGATGACAGTCAGTCAACTAACTCCCTTGTAACAAATCGGCTCATTCCTACACAAGTCGTAGGTAAGCAAGCTGGGTCGTTTCATGATATATAGAGGATTACAAAATCCATATAATCAACGGAAATTTCACCCAAGCCACACAACGACAGCATGAGCCGCACCCTTCAACCAGCTCGGAGGAACGGAAAGTAGTATTCGTGCCGAGGGGGATGGGGCGCGACGACTTCATTGGATAACAGATAATGCCTAGGTTATGTACAGACCACACGTCTTGCTCGGTCGTTCCGACTATCGACTCGAGCTGAGGACAATGTAATTCCGAGGACGAAGCACACAACCCATACATACATATCAGCTCGCGAAGCCCATTACGCACCTCATGCACCGAAGCGAGGAACGGGGCTAGAAAATCACGGGGTGCGCGACGGGCCGGGGGTTGGAAAGACTCACACATGTTGAGTAACTCTTCACATGAATGTCAGTACATCTACGATACAGAGAAGGAAAAGAGGTAGGAGGAATATAGAAAAAGGGTTCTGCCGTAATTCCTTCCCCCTTATATGTGCTGAGATGGCCCATGAAACGAACGACTGCATTGCCTCTCTCATCCATCTTCTGGAACTTCGTATTCCTTCCCAAAGGATGCAATAGGATTCCATCTACCGACTTGCCTACCGCATTCCGTACCGATCAACCAGGGAGGTAGGGTTCACAGCTACACTACCTCGCTTACACGAACGAACCATCCCATATTCCATTCATCCAGACGACCAAGTCGGCCAGCACCGCACCGACGCTGAGCAGCATGGGCATCATGCATGTGTCAGCTAGAGCGTCGTATTGCAGGAATATGGCTGTCAGTCAATAAAAAACAACACCAAACCAAACCACCCCCAGTACTACATACGTCCTTCCTTCCTCCGTAAAACATCCACCACTAGGTAGAACCCGATTTCGGCACCCGAATTTTCGCAAGGCGAAAGTGTCCTTTTCTGTTCCGAGGTCAGCCACATACGGCTGGGTTTACGGTGACCGTTTCTCTCTTTCTCAAGGACTGGTGACTGGGTGGCGTTCGGTTCGGTTGCTTATCGTCAAGACTTACACAAACTTCCCCTCTCCTCACTCCCCCAACAGGTATCACCACTCATTCGGTCAGCAGCTCGTGAACCTAGGTAGGTAGGTAGGTATGTAATATTGGAGAAAGAAAGAGAAAAACATCGAACCCGGTAGGCGAGTCTGTTCCGGTTACTCCACATGATGGACAGAGAAAAATATCATGTTGTCTACGTACATACCGAATCCACCGACCTCTTCATCTCGGTTCTCCGAGATATGCCTCGACTTGGGATTGGACAGTGTGCAGCGTATATTCCATAACGGGTTCCAGAAGCTTTGGAGATACCCAGGCAAATTGTTCGATCGGGACATTCTCGATACGTGCGAGGGGTACTATCAGGATCTGTACCACTGCCACTGTCTCTCATCACTCTCACAATATCATCATCGGCGCGAGTCGTGTAACGAATGATTTCCTAGCTAATAGCTCGATCTGAGATGAACAGAAACGCATTAACTTGACGAAAGCCATGGGGATTCAATCCACAATGGACATTACCGACGCTGGCGTACCATGTAGTAGCGACGTGGTCGGGTAATAAGCCCTGTGGGAGTGAAATCTGCCCTTGCGCACTTGCAGGATATGTAACTGCTTCCACACAATTTTTCTCAACAGAACTTCTGCTGTCCCTACTTCTCCTAGTCCTCCGGATCCCGTCTCCCATTATTGCTGATTGAGCCAGACATTTTTCATGAAATCAACTCAGCGTCTACTCACCTTCGTTGCCTTGGTCAGATCGTTTGGGATGGATGGATGTACCAAAAGCGGCTGGCGCGGATGACTCCTGAGAGAGACCTTCCACCTCCGCATGGACTGTAGACGTCATAAAGGATGCGATGCAATGAGTCCACATCCGTGGTGGCACTCCGGCATCATATCGTCATGAGACCTAAGCTATTACACCGCTCGGGGAACCGTCTAGATCGATTAGCGACCCCTCGCTCGAAGTGCTCGGTATTCAAGTAACGGGCGTGGTTAGAGTGCATGTAGCGACTCATTGGACAATTCATGTCTCTCCGAGTCGTAAGGTATCGTATGTTCCTCAACTACCACCATCTTGTCCTCTCAGGTCCTAAGGGTAGTGGAGATTTGCGTGTCAGCGTGTTCATTAGAGTGTGAAGCATTCATTTCAGAGTGGCTGAGTTGATTCCGTGGATATCATCGAGGATCTGTAAATCTTCTGACGCTTGTCCGGCATTCTTGACTGTTCAAGAGCCCGAGATAGATTCCTTGCCATCGCGCGGATCACTCGCAAACAAAGTCTCCACTTCAGAGCAATGCTGCATTATTTTTTCACTTCTTTTTGGTTTGTTTTCCATCATGGGTGTGTGCATACCAGTCGACATCGCTTAGTTGAAGCCGGCGGAAACGTTGTCCGCGCTCTTTGTTGGGCTTCTCACCCCGGTTGGCATGATAGGTAGGGAACTTGTCGTGACCTGAATGTTTTGAATTGTGAATATTTGGATTGGGCTTGAGGGTAGTCGGGAGAGTATCACCATCTAAATCTTCATTGTCGCGAAGATCGTAATTGAGAACGAGGTCCTTGATGCGCTGTTGCTCCTCGCGCTCGGCCTGCTGCTGATTCTTCATGGCCACTGCGAATGTCGAATCGGAAGGAAGCACCACATTGCGCGTCTGCAACAATTAATTATCTCAATCCAAAGGGGTTCGCTTGATACTTACTTGTTGTCTATTGCCCTTCTTCGTGAGAAGAGAGAAAGCCATCGTGGATGCCCCATCCCTATTCTGCTCCTCGGAGTCTGTAGTAGCCACCAACGGGTCGCGGGCTTTTGGTCGCAGGGGCAATGGCACATCAAACAATGGCTTGCGGTCGAATTTTCGGGACTCTAAACTCTCAGCCATCATCTTAGCGAACTCACGGTCGAATTCGGCCTCAGCCTCTGGGTCGAATTCTTCGGCTTTCTTTGTCACCACGATGGCCTCCTCCTCTGAATCCGAGTACTTGTTGGAATGAGATTGATGATCATCAGCGTACTATGATAGTTTAGTTCAGCGCAACCAAACTGATGGAGGAAAAGATACTCACTTCGCCATCGCCATCAGCTTCGCCATCTTCATCGTCGCCATCAAATTCCGATTCTTTGTCGCTTTCGGCATCCTGATCACCGAGTTCAGCATCACCTTCGATTCCGTCGTCATCTGTAAACGATCGAACTGAAAATTCATCTTGGTCTAGAACCTTGTCAATTCCAGAGGCCTTCTGATCCTGGATGATTGCCATCTGGAGCGCTTTGGCCGCCTCTTCTAGTGTTGAAGCGAGCTTCCACTGGGGCCTTGTGGCATGGAATGTCTCTTGGACAATGAATTCTATGTCCATTGGCAGTTGATGTTTCGTGTGGATGTAGTACTTCGATTAGTTAGAGATGTGATTTCAAGACCGTAATGGAGTGAAACCAACCTGCAAAAAGGAAAGGAAGTAATCGAGCTTCTTTCCAGCAGCACCCCGATTGAAGAACATTCCACATGTCTCAAGCATTGTCGCGATGAGGCGAATACGGAAGAAGTCATCGGGCATGTCCAGCGGGTTGACCCGACCAGGAACAGGTGGACCACCTATGTCGCATCAGTCCCTTATTCACCAGATAAGAGTAATGAGCTTACCATGTCCGAATGTGAGAATCTTGTACATGACCTCAAAGATCACTGGGTGCTCCAGCATCCTGTAGTTGTAGAGCTCGCCGAGATATTTAATCTCCGCAATGCGTCTCTGGTTGTACTTGAAATCATTTTGCTCCAGCCCAAAGGTTACGGAGTCGAGAACATTGTCGATAACCTCGTGGACAAAGCTCGGATGATATCGGTAGATGGCGCTGACGAGAATGGCGAGAATGTGGATGCTACCGTACTTGACCTTGGCCGGTCTCGTGAATACTTTGGCCAGAATTGCTACCACCTATATAACCGTATTAGCATAAATGTTGACACACGGACGTATATTGGTAATATCCACATACTTCAGGCTCTTCCCAGTGTAGTCGCCGGATGTGCTTCAATATCTTCGTATAATTCCGCTTCGTCATGTCCACATAGACAAGCTTGCGAATGAATAGCTCAGTAGGTGTACGTTCCTTTTGCTGAATGGATGCCCGCTCTGGTGGATCGACGTAGTAGATGGCATTCTCAATCAGCATACGTTCGGGCTGCCCAATGTGTTGAACGGCCTTTTTTCGTTGGAGAGTTTCCAGGAACGTAGCCATCCGAGGCGAAGTATCGGCATTGCGCAGGAGATATCTTCCACAATTCTCCAGGAGATTGCAAATGATCTCAATGTTCATCCGAGAGAAGTCATCGAGGCTGACTTTCAGGCAATGGAAGACGACATGTTCAGGCACAATACCGAACTTGGTTAACTCAGCCAGGTATCTAATGTTGCTCAAGCGTACTTGGCCCAGGAAGTCCTTTTCTTTTCGTCGTTGGAGACTTCTGAACTCGGTATCTAGGTAGTCAACAATGCCTTTGGGGATATCAGACATGTATCTACCCAGAGTAGCGATGAGACGGGACCAATACGGTAGAAGATCAGTCCGACCCTTGGGCACTTCAGTCAGACCCTTGATCAGTCGATTCCGCGATGCCTTGGAGTTCAAGAAACAGAACTCCACGGCCGTCTGGTCCGTTGCATCCTTGTTAGTAAGATCTGGCAACCTAGTTAGGAGAACATCCACTTGTGCACCGATGGTCTTGTTGGCGATAGCTGTCGACTGGTCGTCGTTCACTTCGGCGCTCTTGCTACCGTCGGCAGTGTCCGCAGAGTCATTTCTTTTGCCGACCGCTTCGTCTGCGTCTGCCTTTTTCTTCTTGCCGTCCTCTAGGAGTATGCCGGGGACCTTGCCCTTCAGGTCAACAAGATTTTCGTAAAAGCGACGCTCATCCTCGTCTTCCCATATGCCTGCGCCTTCACTCTGGCCCCTTAGGTACTCTCCGGTCTTGACTAGACCGATCGAGCCGTTCACATTGGCAAACCCATCTCCAGCCTCCTTGAGGTCGGGCATCTCCGCATTGAGAACGTCAGCAATAACTTGCGCATTGGAAGCCAAACGCTCTTGGGCCTTTAGTTGTTTCTCGAAATTGGCTTGGCGATCCTCGAAGACTTCACCAGATTTAACATAGGCTTCGGAATTCCGTCCCTTCTGAGCAATGATATGCTTCTGGTCCCGCACTAGATGCGCCTTGACATCCTCAAAGTACCTCTTGAGAATGTTTCTGAAGCGTTCTTGCATTTCTGGACTGGCAAACGGAGGGCCATCGGAATCATCATTGTCCGGTCCCGCATCTTGCTCAGTGCCGCTGTCGGTCGTTTTAACGGCACCGTCAGCCTCAACCGTTTTACGACCCTCAGAACCAGACGGCTTTACGCCCAGAATATCCCAGCTAAACGACTTGACAAAAATGACCAGTAGAGGCAGATTCACATGCTCCCTGTCATGTCCGAGCAGGTCCTTGAGGACCTCAAGGGGAAATGGTTCGGCGCCACCGCCCTTGGTCGAGTTTGTTGCCTTGAGCTTGAGATCGGAATTTTTGCCGTTCAAACCGCGCGTCGCATCGTCGGGCTTTACGTCATCCAAGGTTCGAAGAACACCAACAAGCCACAGCTCGGTAATGACGCGTAAGAGCGCCCGTTGGCGAACAAGGCGATCTTTCTCCTCTTTTTCGCGGACCTCAGGTGCTAAAGTTTTGAGGAGACTTTTATCGGGTGTCGCCATACCCTTGCCAAGTTGCCATCCCAGATATTCGGTGAAATCGGCAGGACCGAAGCGCTGGTGCAGCGCACTAACAATCTCAACGGAGGCATCGATCTCGCCGGGCGTCTTGAGCTTGCATAGGCCCTCGTAGCAGGCCGAGACGACTTCGGAGAGGTATTTGGTCAGGCTCAGGGTTCGGATCTCCTGGACGAAGGTGTTCTGGGTGGTGGGCGAAATGGCGGTGCGTAATCGCTTGATGAAGGCGGTATTCTTTTTAAGGGAGGAATCTAGAGATGGACTGAGAGAGAATAGATCTGTGCGTGCTATGGTCAGGATCCCGTGAGATTGAGGCTGGCTGCTCTACGAACCTGGCTCTCCAGTCCATGCACGCTGGTTAAGAGACAGCAGCTCATCTACAGGCAGAGAGAAGAGGTCAGTATATTGTGCTTCGTTCTTTGTACAATCAACGAGGAAACGGCAGTGCTGCGGACTGGGTGCGATCAGAGCAGCAGAAAGAGGCAAGAGGCGATACTGACGTTTGCGTGAGCGGTCCATTGTGGACAGCTCGTGTAAGATGTTCAGGTAAGTATACCAGGCGCTACATTCGCTGCACGATGTCGGCCACTATCAAGGCTAAGGGATAAAGCGCCCGAGGTAGTGGAAGTGATACGGCGTATCAGCTTCGGCCGGCATGGGTAGGGAAGCGAGTGACTCTGCTCCGACACGGGGGCCGGGGCGGGCAGGCTCAATTGCAGAATGCTGGATTGTAGGGTGCTACGATTAGTAGTAGTCTACGTCGTGGACGAAGAAATAATGTGGGTGGGATTGTTGTAATGGTTGGTCGAACATGGCGATTAAGCCAGGGAGGTGGTAGAGGGCACGGGATTATTATTGAACGGATGATGTAGTTTTACCCGGAGAAGGCACTCTTTGGCTAAGCGTCAAGCGTCCCACCTCCAGCTGCATTTTGAGTTTCTCATTCACTGAGGTACCACTGGAGCTGTTACGTACAGGTACCCACGTACCTACCTGCGCACCTGGGCAGGCAGGTTCCTTACGGCGCCAGGGGGGGTGTAGAAATTGAGTACAGTGGGGGCGTTGATTTTGAAATACTCGTTTGCTGAACATG
>JAJFDK010000249.1:0-15072 GCA_028637775.1 Xylariaceae sp. X167
TTGGGGAGAGTGTCTGATGGGCTCGCTTGCCACCTGGGGGTAGACCAGCGCGGAGTTTGTCGCCGTATGGGGGTCCTAGCCGGCGTCCGTGGTGGAGGAGTGTGTGTTCCCTCTTCAGGGACGCTGGTAGGCTCCCCATCTTCGTCTTCTCCTTCAGGATCCAGGGAGGTGACAAATGCACCCCCCCTCACAACCCTCGCGGAGGGTCGTGCAGAGGCGACGAGGATACAGGCTTCCTGGCGAAGCTCTGTGGCGATGTCCTCGAACCTCAGGGAGTTCTCCCTTATTTCTCTCGTATGCGTGCTTCTGAAGGTAGTTGCCCACGTCGGGTGGGTAGCTCGGAGAGCTCGCTCGATGTCTGCGACCAACTTGTAGGACTCGGTCACTTCTGCGCCTGCGCGCTCAGCTTTCATCACTCTAGTCAGCCAGTCGTCGCACCACTTTGGAAGATCCTTGATGAGCTTCCCGGTCGCTGCATTGATGAAGGCCTCGTATTCGTTCTTGTACTTGAACTTCAGGGAACGCCTGGAGACCTCTCCCAACTCCACGAGCCTGTCATACCACTTGTCGAGTGTCTCTTCGGCGGGCATGTAGGTGATGCGCTTGTCGGGGTCGACCGTCTCTCGCATCCACTCCACAAGCTCCGAGACCCTCGATCGGTGGGTGTTGTAGCGCTTTAGCATGATATCGTGTTGCTGTTCTGCCGCTATATAGAGGGCTCGTGCGTTGGCCGTGAGGTCCGCCAGGGTAGGATTCTGGCGGTTGCCGTTCGCCATCAGGGGGTACTCGGCCATCCTGGGAGCTCGTGGCTTCTCTGGCCAAGGAGTACGCTCCTCGCCTGGCGCCACGTATTCCCAGAGGTCTAGGTTTCGGGCGCGAGCTGTGAAATCCTCGTTCCACAGCGGGAAATCGTCCGGAGACTTCAGAGTAACCTTCGTAAGCTTCGACATGACTTCGTTCTTTCAATACTCTTCGTAGGCTCGCTCTCTCGTAGAGGATAGGGATCGTATGAGACTCTTAATTGTCAGATTGGAGTGATTATGTAATTCGTCCGTCTTGTTGTCCGTGAGCTCCCCCAATTCGGGGAGCTTACCAAGAGTCTTTATATAGGAATAAATTTACATAATTATTTTGTGCGCTCCAGCCACCCCCAGCCCCATGTGGCTCAGTGTCTTATGTAATCCAGTATTATCCAACACAAACCCGTCAGTCTTTATCGATAACACCGCGATAAGTCAGCTGCCCTATCAGAGATGATGATGGCATGGTTCATCCAATGTTTACTTGCCCAGGACTCGAGCGCACGGATGCTACAACCCAGCAACCAACATCAAAACAACGCCCCGCGGAAACAAAACAATAACAACAATAACAACAACTTGCCATAGGACAACAAATCTTAATATACGATAACAACCCGAGAGCCACTATCAAGCAACATCAACTACAGAAAACTAGCATTGGCACGTGCAAACATCCAGCGACGATGGCGTTCAATCCGCGAATGTCGATAATACCGGCGTCGCAAACGCAATCCCGCAATGCACGCAAAAAGGAAGAGGAAGCCGATGCGTTCATGCGCCTATCCGACAAGGAGATCGCCGGGTGTCTAGAAGATATCGGCCTCTCCTTTACCGTAGCAGATCTACAAAAGCCCAACCCGCTGCAGGTCCAGGTTATCTTCGAATGGTTCGCCGACCTGCTCCTGAACGCGACCCGCGACTCCATCGAGCCCGCCATGCGCGCCGCCGCCGAGGATGTCTGTGGCGATTTTATCGACATCGTGCCCCCGGACACACGTAACCTGATGGGCTTCTACTCGTCTTTGCGCAGATTGCTGATGGAGACCGGCGTCAACGATTTCAACTTTGCCGATCTGTACCGACCCACGCACCCGCGCCTCGTCAAGCTCTTCAGCTACCTGATCAACTTCGTGCGCTTCCGCGAGTCCCAGACCAACACCATTGACATACACTTCAACAAGTCGCAGCAGACCAAGGCGCGCATCACGACCCTATACGCCGAGAACGAGGACGCGGAGAACCGACTGCTCGAGATGCAGCACAATCACAAAATCCTGGAGGCGGAGCTCACCAAGAAGAAGGAGCGCAATGATCAGCGCAGGCTCGAGCTCATCGAGCTGCTGAGGAGTCAGGGCGTCTTGGCTCAGCGTCTGGAGGACGCGAAGGCGAAGAAGCAGGAGCTCGTGCAGGCCCTCGAGCAGAAAACCACGGAGAAGATGATGCTCAAGCAGGAATGCGCGAAGCTGCGGCCATACACGCTGCAGAGCCCCCAGGCGTTGCAGACCAGTCTCACGGAGCTGACGAATACGCTGAGCACGGATAAAGCGCATATCGATTCGTTGGATCGTCGAGCTCGGGCGTTGCAGACCTCGACCGATTCATTCAATGTTGTGTCTACCGATGTGGCGTCGTGTATCAAGCTCCTCGATGAGATCTTGGGCGAATTGGCCAAGGAGGAAGAGGAATCCGCCAAGAACACCAAGCAGCGCGATGCGCTTACTGAGCGGGGGAATAACGTTCGAGAAGCCGAGCGCATGGAGGCGCTGCTGCAGAGACAGCTGAGCACGTGGAATACGCGTACGGAGAGACTCCGTGAACAGAGTCGCGAAAAGGCTCAGGAGGCCAAGGAGAAGATGGAGGAGCTCAGGGCTCTGCACAAGAGGCTCACAGAAGAGCGAACGGCTAAGGGCACGGAGATTGAGAAGCGGAGAGTCCGCATCGAGCAGACAGAGAAAAAGGTGGGTTATTATATTTATGGCTACGCGACTTTAAGCTAAGCTAACAACTGGACAGATGCTCGACCTCAAGGAGAACATTGAGACCGAGGTCCGCAACGCCTACGACGAATACCTGAAGATGGAGTCGCACATCAAGCTGTACATCACAGAAATGGAGCAGGCTATTTGAAGGGTCGTCAGGTGTTTCTTTTTTCTTGTCATTTGATGGACTTCGTACACGCCATGAGTTCATGAAGGGAGCAAGGGGCTATTGATATGGTTAGCGGCGTTGTGGTGTTTTCGAGCAATGGATAATATACCTACCTGGCTAGATTGTGTTGGCGCGTGGAAATATTGAACAGAGGATTATTTTGGTTCTTTCACCAATTGACGAGATTGAAAATGTCAACATCTAGTCACCGTTGCTGCCACGCCGATAACCGTCCCACTGCCCCTGCGGGAAGGTAAACCATCGACCCAAGACTTCGCCCACCTCCACAGTTCGTCCAGACCAGGCCCCTTCCTCTGAATGCAGACCGAGTCTTCGCGTGCTGCCGCTCAGGATGGGGACTGTTTCTCGCAGCATGTCTTCTGACGGCCTGGTCTGCTCATCTTCTCGGGGCTCGACCATCAGAGCTCTCCAGGATAGGCGATGGGCCGTTTCCACCAAGGCTGAGGTCGTATTACTGAGTCCCTGGGCAGTCCACTCGCTCGTGTCCCGGTGTGTCTGGAGGAAGCCATACACGATCAGATGCGGCTTCTTGTTCCTATCGGTCTGGGCTTTGGACGGTGGTGACTTGACACGAGAATCTTCTTCTGAGAAGACGGAGAGGAGGGCGCGTAGATGAGTCACCGTGGGCGCGTAGATGACGCGGATGTGCCGTGCTATCGCGATCTGGTAAAGAGGCGAAGCTAGGAGTCGGTGGGATCCATCCGCGCCGTCTCCTGCCGTAGCATGCCCATGAGATCCTGCTCCGTCTGCATCTGGCTCCTGCTGATCTCCGGTGCTTGATGTGCCTTCGTCTATCTGCTTCTCTACATCTTGAATGAGTGAGGCCAAGAACGCAGGCTGCGGAGAGCATACGATCAACGTCGTCGGATACTCATGGTGGTCGATGATGTAGGTCAGAAGATCGGCTGGTGATGCCGGGGGTAAGAATGTAGGGGTCTTCATTGTTACTACTCGTGGATGAACGGGTGTTTCTTGCGAGGGTCACTACGGAATTTTCAAGCATGGAAGGACGAAAATGAACAATATTGGTTACTTGGCCTCAAGGATTTGCGTGGGCTTTTCAAGATTCCAGTCCTTGCTTTTCATGGAATGGATGTTGTTCTAGAGTCAAGAGTCGATGAGTTGCGGTGACTCGTAAGTTGTGTGAGTTGTATGGACGGATTGAGCAGGGGCATCTAACGGAAGGGCCCCTACGGAACACCGTAGGCACCCGAAGCACCCCTGTAGCGTGTTGCTCCCGGGGCCGGGGCCGGGGCCGGGGCCGGTATGGGTCAGTCCCAGCTGGAGTGTTCACTGCGAGGATACCTAAACTTTAGCTTAGCAGCCCCGCCTAACAACAGCTGGAGCCTGTGCTGAGAATTCCCTGTACGGATTGGTCCGTGGATGTTTTGCCGACGTCACTTTCCGCTCTCCAGCTCTCACATGCCCACCTGCCATCCTTACCGATCTAGATTGGCCACGCCTGAGTCCAGATCCATTTCCTCCCTCCCTCCCAACATCTACCTATCCTCTTAGTCCTGTTTTTTTTTCCTTGCGCAAACCAGCACAGCAGCTTCACATGCTTGCTGACTGCGCACGCACGTCCGTCTAGAGATCATGGAGTCGATTTCTCGAATATCCGACCTGCTCGAGAGCGGTAAGAGAGCATGACCACCAGCGACGATGACGAGTCCAACATGGAAATATATTCGCTGACTTGACCTGTTCCTCCCAGCCCGCGAGCTCACTCTCGATGCCGCCCAAGCTGCGCGGAGCACCCGTGTTACCACCACGCGGTCTTTACCGGCAGCTCAGCTCAAGAAGCTGCTCGATAGTCGAAATGATCGTGAGATCCTAGACGGGCTGCGGCGCGTCATCGCGGTACTATTCGCCTTGCCCGTCTCTCATTCGCTCCGTCGCCGTCGCTAGCATAGATTTGAATAGAATGCACTGACTTGTTCGATCGCCCCTCTGCCAGATGATGTACCGCCAGCAAAAGACCCTCCCCTACTTCTCCTCCGTTGTCAAGAATGTCGTCTCGCCGAACATCGAAATCAAGAAGCTCGTCTACATTTACTTAATCCATCATGCCGAACTCGATCCCGACCTCGCTCTCTTGTCCATTAATGCTATACAGAAGTCTCTGTCTGACACGAACCCCCAAGTGCGCGCCCTCGCCCTACGCACCATGTCCGGCATTCGCGTTCCCGTCATCAGTCAGATCGTATCGCTAGCTATAAAGAAGGGAGTCGGTGATATGTCGCCGTATGTCCGCAAGGCTGCTGCCCTCGCTATCCCGAAATGCTACCGTCTCGAGCCGACTACCCTCCCGCAGTTGTTAGAATACCTGGCCACGCTGCTCGCCGACAAGCAGTACTTCGTCGCCGGTGCAGCCGTCAGCGCCTTCATGGAAATATGCCCCGACCGTATCGATCTCGTCCATAAGCATTACAGAAGCCTCGTTAAGAAGATTGTCGATATGGACGAATGGAGCCAACTAGCCACTTTAAGGATGATGACTTTATACGCACGGAAATGTTTTCCTCGCAGGATACGAAAGGCCAAGCCCCAAAATACCGCTGCCGAGCTTCAAGATTTCTATGGGGAAAATGATACAACAGCAACGACAGAGGCAGAGGGTGAACAAATCGTGGTCCTCGATCCTGACTTAATCCTCCTCTTAAACAGTATCAAGCCCCTGTTACAAAGTCGGAATTCCGGTGTCGTGATTGCCGTGGCTCGCTGCTACGCAGACATCGGCACACCAGAGTATACACAGGCGGCAGTCGGTCACCTAGTCGCCTTGATACGAGGAGCCCATGATATCGAAGAAATTGCGCTTTACAACATTGTATCTGTGTGCCTGGCGCACCCAGTTCCCTTCGTCAAGTATGCGTCTCACTTCCTAGTGCGTGCTACTGACACTGCTCCGGTATGGGAGCTGAAACTTGAAGTTCTTACCTTGATATTTCCTCATTGCCCACCGCAAACAAAGAGCCTGATCCTCAACGAACTAGAACACTTCTCACGGGGCAGTAATAAGGCCCTAGTCCGTGAAGCTGTTCGTGCCATCGGTCGCTGCGCACAGGGAGATCCTGCGACGGCACCGCGCTGCATGCGGTTACTCCTGGGACAGATAACAAGTCTCGATGGCACGCTTGCAGCTGAATCGCTGACCGTCATTCGTCACCTCATCCAACTGGACCCTCAAGCGCACATGGGTACGGTGGTGAGATTGGCAAAGAATCTGGACTCCGCCACGGATCCGCAAGCACGTGCTACTATCATCTGGCTAGTCGGAGAGTTCTCCGGTATAAACGGCGAGGACAACATCGCGGCGGATGTATTGCGGATATTACTCAAGGATTTCAGTAGCGAGTCCGAGGTTGCCAAGGCGCAAATTGTGTTGCTTGCTGCGAAGGTATATCTCCATCACATAAATCGAGAGACCGAGAAGCAAAAGGAGTCAGAAGCGCAAGCGGAGGGGGAAGATTCACTTCCTACTCAAACTCCCGCATCAGGAACAGATCACCCAGTCGCAAAGCTCTGGGACTACGTTCTACTTCTCGTCCGTTACGACACCTCGTACGATCTCCGTGACCGTACCAGACTCTACAAGTCCCTCCTCGCCGTCCCTCAGCTTGCAAGTCTCATGCTCCTTGCGCCCAAACCCGCGCCGCAGGCCCCGAGTCCCTCCGAATCACGCAAGGGCTTCAGATTGGGCTCGTCAGCTCTTGTCCTCGCCGGTGGCAGCACCGTCCACGGTCTGCGCGGCTACGAGCCGCTGCCAGACTGGGTACAGGAAGGCGACGAGCCGGATCCGAAAATCCGGGCGCAGGACGTCTCGGGGCTGGAATACGGCGCTGAGGGCCGCAGAACGATTCCCGCAGCCGAGATGCTCGGGGATGCGGGCGCGAATAAGGGGCGGAATAACGGTCTCGCTGGGACTGCGAGCGGGACTGGGACTATGACTTTGGATGAATTCCTTGCTGAGGATGAGGAGGAGGAGGAAGAAGAAGAAGAGGAGGAGGATGACGAGGAAGAAGAGGAAGAAGAAGAGGACGATGAGGAGGAAGAGGAAGACGAGGATACGGAGCATGAGGATGATGATGAGAAAGCTGAGCTGGAGGGCTTTCTGGACTCTTGAATACGTGCATCACATACCGACCTAGACCACCTATCCATATCGTACCTATAAATGAAAGTCCTGAGATGAACTTGAGATTTTGTTGACCCTGTGAAGATTTGCGACATCATGGATGTGTGATGTTTTATCTATCTTCTGAGCCTGATTGAAGTGATATGCTTATTTGATCGACCTTGAGACATGAGAAGAGCCTCACGGGGGTTAAACGGTAGCCATGACAACCATCCGTTTCACAGAGTGTTACGCCAGATGTGTACATGTAGGGGAAGTACTGATGGCTTAAGGCAAACTTCACTTTCACGTCGAATTCGCGTGGAACAATAAGGCAGCGAAGCGAAGACAGTGGAGAGCAAAATGATAGGTAGAAAGACTTTTATTCTTCTTTACGAGTAATAGCATTATCTACTCCTTCCCACCAATATACCGATAGACAACAGAGAAGTCCCTGCCCTTACAAGTCTCGAGCTTTTCAGCCTCTTCATAGACCTCGCGGGCACGAGCACCAAGCTCAAGCTTAGCATTAGCTTCCTCAGCAGCGACGATGGCGAGCTTAAGATCCTTCTTCATGAGGCCGATGCCGAAACCACCGGCGTAATCGCGGCTGGCGGGTGCTGTTTCAACCACGCCTTTGACCGGATTGTTGACCTCAGAAGGCCAGCAGCGCCCCGTGCTGACGTTGAGGACGTTGGCTAGCGTCTTGGGCTCGAGACCCCATCGGATGCCGAGGTTCATGGCTTCGGCTGTCGCGATGTTGCTGATTGCCAGCAGGTAGTTGTTCGCGAGCTTGGCGCTGAGGCCAGTTCCCTGGACGCCGCAATGCAAGACACGCTTGCCCATGCGCAGTAATATAGACTCTATCTTAGGGACGAACTCTTCCGGCGAGCCGAGCATGAAGGTCAGAGTGCCGGCCGTGGCGCCGACAACTCCGCCCGACATCGGGGCATCGACGAACTGGCCCATTTTATTGAGCTGGATCGCTTCCGCTACCTGACGAGACGACGACGGGTCGATGGTGGAGGAGTCGATGAAGAGTCTAGGCTTTCGAGGAATTTTTGAATTGATTATTTCGGAGTAGACGCCTTTCACGTGCGGTGGTTCAGGCAGTACCGTGATAATCGTATCCTTTGAAGAGAAGTCAAGTCAGCTTGGGAGTTCTCTCCTGAGGTATGCAAGAAATGCAGTAAGATCTCGTTTTCTTCAGAGGATTGGCTTTATGTATTAAGATAATCATGAGAAAGGCCGGCGAACCGACCCCAACTTAGAAAATCATAGATAGAACATACTCATCATAGAAAAACGGAGCATCATGAAAGGGAATTGCGTGAAAGGGCAAAGACTTACAGCTTCCTTTGCGGCATCGGCAACGCTCTCTGCGAGTTTGACAGCGGCACCACCAGCTTGTGATGTCCGCATGTCCTCAGCTAACCGATGCATCGCATCTTTGTTGATGTCGAAGAGAGACACCGAGTCAGAAGGCGACAGCTTGGATTGCAGGTTCTTGGCCATTTGATAGCCCTGCACATACGACGACAACGATTAATTGGATGTCAATGAACCGATACGACGCAGTGAGAACGTACCATCTGGCCGAGTCCTATGAAGCCATACCTGTCCAGCCGTCTCGGAGAGGTCGAGAAGGCCCTTCTTTGAGCAGCACGAAGTGCACTCGAAGAGAGAAAGCGACGCGTACTCATCGTGATGACGCAAAGAACAGTCTTGTTACCGGAACTGCTGCGCGCACGATTGCATGCCTACATGTGGTAGGATTGGATATGCGAAGACTCGATTCAAGGCGATGACAGCTTTAAATCGACTACGGCGGGGAAACCTTTCGAGGAGGGAGGTGTCTGGCCGTCCGTAGATTTGGAGAAAGGCGACAAAGGGCGACTGAAAGGCCGGGAAAGGGATGTCGACCCCGTGGGGTTTACCCCAGAAACCCCAGCTCACGGGGCGCAGTGACCCGAGGGACGACCCGAGGGCGGCGCGGGAGCTCCAGATGAACCGATCATTGCCGATCCTAAGCACCCCTCCAAATGTCTCGTGATCCGACGGATGACTAAAAGCAGTGCCAGCCTACCCTGCAAGAATAGACAGGGTAGACAATGGAATTCAAGGCATATTCCAGCTCTTAAAATCTCATCTACGAGATGAACACGCTTTGGTGATGGTGGTCAACCGTTGTCGTTCCTGTGAAGGAAGAGTTTGCAGAGAAGAAAAAATGTAGAAGAACAGACAGAGATAAGGACAGGGAAAATTAATTTATGCTTTTCACTTGGGAGGGGCCGAGCTTTCGGGCCGCCAAAATTCCTGGTACGGAGGTACTTCAAACTCGCTTAGGACCTCATTAACTCGGTAAGCTAGCCTCGGTCTGTGCATATCTTGATCGTAGCTGCATATGAACAGTTTTCATACGGATTAATCTGAAATCCGTTTAGAATACGGAAAACGGAGGGATCTGCAGGCACAGCTGCTACAGAGTGCACGGGCAGGCATTCCGTCACATTCATTAACGCCGATCTCTGTACGACGCATGAAGAGGTGCGGGATACAACCAAATTCACAAAGGGTGATGGGTTGGTAGGTATGTCGACGATGACATTGATCCCGTCAGTGACTTGGCCATGCCCATGCTCCTGATAAAGTGGTTTGTTGGACCTCCCTTCTGCGTGTTGCCGCCTATGACAATCTAATGTACACGATGGTAGCCAAGTCACAAAAGTGACAAGACAGGACTCGGCATCTGCGAGTACTCTTCTTACGATACGCGTTTGTACCTAAATCATTTGGTTGTTTGTACATACCCAAAAGAAATCTGATCAATAACTCGTATATAATATATCATATAATACATGTAATCCATGAAACTTATCCCTACTTCATGCGGCCTGGAATATTGACTGCTAATTACAGTACCAGCCTCCCGGGACGCGAGCTGTAGAATTTTGCCGTTCAACATTGTTTCAAACGAGTCTCGAAGTCCTACCCCTATGAGTATCGTACGTAGGTAGGCAGAGATGAGAGAAGTATGTGACAGCTAGCCGACGTGGACAACCAACCGCGTAGACAACAGTATCAGCATTCACCTCCCTAGACCCAGTATAACGAAGTAAAAATGAGAATGTACCCCTGATCCAGAACTCCCAGCACAATCATATATAAAGCATTGGTTCACAATCGTTTTCTCTTGATGCAAGCCCATGCAGAGAGGAGAATTGGTTCGTCGGGTTCGGTTGTGCCAATGGACGGCAATAGTGTCGCATTTCGTCCGACTGCGAGCCTTGCCCCGATTGCTTCCCAGCTGGACGATGATGATATCTGCGTCCATTAAGATCTTGCCCACATCGAAGTAGCTTAAGAGAGAGAGAGAGAGAGAGAGAGTCGATCGTATACTTGTATGCGCACTCAGAGGCAAGAGGGCCAGCAAAAGACCCCTATTTGATACCGATATTGGTGGGATATCCAGACTCACCTTCTCCCACCAGCGAGCTCCCGTTTATAGGTTATCTCCCCATCATTTAGCATGTGTGGGAAGATGTAAACAACACATTAAAACAGACGATCGGGACCTGAACACGTCGTGTCACGGTCCTATCCGTTACGTCACCGGGCGAGGCGACCAAGGCCATAGGATGTTGAGCGAGTAATCATTATTTTTATTGTGAACTGCCGCCTCGCTCGCTCAAGCGAGTGTCCACATGTTAAAGGGATTATACAAGTGCCGTCTCATCGAAAACGAGACAATCTCCGGGTCAACGTGGGATTGGGTATGCGCAAAGGCAGATACCGAATCTGGCCAACTGGAACTCCCAGTCAGTCAGGTAGCTACCAAGACAACATTTGCCTTCAATGATGGAGGCACTTGGATTGCGTCGTAGAGATGAATTGAAAGCGATCTCTGAAACCCGTCAAGGTTACGGGAGTAGCTCTAGAAGAAGCCTATGAAATGAGGGAGCAAGGCACTATAGCATCGGTCAGAATCAGAAAATGTGCACATTGATGACAAGGAAGAACTTACCCCACGGCGAACGTCGCACCAAGACCAAGCAATGCTCGATTCCTGACGCGCTCCCGGCCCAAATCAACTTCTTTGTCCCTTCCCAAATCCGTTTCGGTCTTCGCCTTCTTAGACCTATGCTCCTCAGAAGGCTCGCTGGACTGATCCTCCTCCTTCTCCTCGTCATCGTCATCATCGATCGCCATCTCATCGACCTTGCGCTTGCCATTGCTCTGGCTAGGCAACTCGTCAACCTGCGAATCGATCTGAGTGTTGCCCTGCGATTCGAGCGCGACCATCGCCATGGCTTCCTCGAGCATTTTGGCGGTCTCTTTCGCGTCAGGTGGGCCACCTGCAAAGAGAGGCTGGTCTTCCACATCTTCTTCCACCTCCGCTTCCACAGCTTCATCTTTTGTCACCTCACTCGCGTTCGGTTGGACTTCCTGATCGACATCGATGATTATGGCAGAATTTTGTTCAGCTGGTGCAACCGCAATCTCTGGTTCCTGATCGGTCGCTTTGACAGATGTATCCTCTGCGGGAGGCGTAGAAATAGCAGTCTCTACAGTCTCTACGCTAACCGCCTTGGATTCGATTTCTACTCGAAGAGGAGAAAGTTTATGAAGACTGACTGGTGCGGTCGAAACCTCCTCAGCATCTGATATCTTATCGGTCGCCTTAACAGGGGTAGCATCAACCTGGGTCTTCGATGTAGTGTCTACAGTCTCTGCGTCATCCGGCTTAGATTCGATCTCCACTTGAAGAGGAGAAGGTTTGGGAACGCTGGTTTGCGAGGCTGAAGCTTGAGTGGTTCGTTTGCGGGGGGAGGCCGTTGGCTTCTTCTTGGAAGGGCTCGCAGAACGGCGGCTACGAGTGCTGCGAAAGATAATGGTTGGGGTAGGCGGCGCCAACACAGGCTGCGTTAGCCCATCAAAGTTGAATTTCGGAGGCGCCGTGATTTTCTTGGGAGGGCTGTCCGGCGTATTCGTCACAGCAATCTCTGATGGGTCGAGGAGAGCAGAAATCCAAGGAGTGATACCGTACTCTGCTGCCAGAGTCATGGACTGCTCCGGAGGGATCCACACGTTCCCTGCTGTCTCTTCAGGGCTTGTTGTTGGTAGTGACTTGATATATCTTCGCTCGGCCTCCTCCTCGGTAGCCTCAGCATAGGGGAATGTCGCCTTGAACATGCCAGTCGCGGAAACATATCCATCCTGGCTGCGGCGCATGAGGAAATACGAGCTAGGGGAAGACTTGAAAATGCCCGATGTGATACCCTTTGGCAGGGGAGCTCGAAGGTGCGCATAGTCGAACGCGCCTAGAGAAGAAGGGTCTATCTCGCCGGCCGTGGTGGCAGCGACCATCTTGGGAGTCAGCTGGGTTTGGCCCAGGCGTCGGCGCGCAACAAGCTCAGCATCTGCACAAGGTGTTAATCGGATGCAGCAATATGGGAAAGTGAATATGAAAAAGATAATAAACGCGCTTCCTTACAGACTGGAATGTCCTGGGTCATGAGCGGATTGGTCCTGCTCGGAAGGTGTCGCGAAGTCACCTGCACCATTTTGCCGGATTTCTTCGGGTTGTCGACGCGACTAGGTAGAATGAAGAGTGGAAGAGATATATACCACTGCTGGGTAAGGCGATTGGTTATAAGAATCGGACGGGCACAACGTTGATTAAAGATGAACACGTATGCAGCTGTGACCTGGTGCCAATGGCGCGGGTTAGCAGATGATGACGATGACAAGAGTGCGCATGGTCGCAGACTTGAGAGCCGCCATCGAGGCGCGACTGCGAGGCCGGTGCGAATTGCGCGAGTCGCTGGGATGGGAGGCTTCACTCACGTCTAAACAGAGAGGCACTAGAAACAGTGAAGAGAAGCTTGCGATGGTAGTAATGTCCTGCAAAGAGGGATCGGATGGAGTATGAAATGAGAACGGTGCCAGGCGCAAAGTGTGGTTTTTTCTGGTCTGCTGTCACTGGGATTTGTCTGGTCAGAAAAGGGAAAAGGGTGTCTGGACTTTGGCCTGAAGAAGGTAGGGGAGACGGGCGGGTGAGCTTCTTACAGTACGGGCTAACGGTACAGTGAGTTGCTGGGGGGAGGGGGGTTGGACCTGCCAGGGGAATGATGGCTGCAGGTGCGCTTTTCGCCTTCGCTTATGGGGTACCTCGAGGTACAGGCCGGCACTGTGTTGGGAGGTACCCTCTGCACGCTGTTTCACATGGTTGGGCCCTTTTTTTGCCATGCTTTTTGAGCCACTGGCAATAATGTACATACCTGAAGTACATTCCAAGTAGCTCCTCTAGCGTTCCTACGAGTACCTTCCTAGTGGTTGAAGTACCGACTACTTTGTGCATGGGGGGCGGCAGGTGCGACACGCAAATTCGTACGGTACACAACTTACCTACCGATTACCGGTATTCCGTTCACATCTGCCCATACCATTGGGAACTCATTCAACCACGCTACCTCCGTACACTGCACCATTCGTACTGCGGCGGAGTGAAGTTCTTCACCGATAGGCAGATAGCCACTAGTGTATCGTAGGTACCTACACTATTCCGTACACTATGTACTTTGAGCACTAGTATGGAGTACTCTTGACCTCATGAGTGCAAATGAACTAACATGATGCGCTAGGCTGCGAATGGTGAAGCGTGGCTACCTAATGTATACTAGGCATCGTCACGAAGCATGTTTGACCAATCACAAATTAGGCTAGGTGGACATACTACCCAAGGCTAATCCTGTAAAATGTTAGCGCCATTCAACTGAGAGTCCGACTCCAGTTTCAATTCGTTATGTAATCCGGAAGTCAGAGGTACCTACCAGATACGGCTGTTCGGATTACCGTTCCTTTAGGTCGTCACGCGGAGAATTCAGGTCCTATTTTGTCCTAGAGGACCCATCGATGGAAGCCCTCTTCTCGTGGCAGAAATGGAAATGGGATGTCAGTTGCGTGAGCAAGGGACCAGAGCGATGATGGGATGGAGCATGCACCGGCTTACAAGTACGGCTTAACGCATTAGGTAGTCACGACTTCTCGATATGTGAATGAACACGTATACTGCGGAATGCCGAGGTACAGACGACATTGTGCACAGGGCAGGTACGGAATCCCGAGTAGACGGTACTCTCCGGGTCTGTAGCCCCTTGGAACTCTTCCCTGATCTGCTTCTCATTTAGATTGCCTGTTTTGACGTAAGGAAGGTAGGGGGGACACGGAATGCTTGGACGTGCATAGGACCTGAACACACGGCAACAACGCGGTCTCTTCTACGACAAGTTCTGCGACGGGTAGGTAGGTACTGTCTACCACTCGCAGTGACTTTGGAGTGACATGACTGTCGTGTTGTTATTTACAGCCTTAACTAGACGCCCTTGGACTCTGGACGCATCGAGTCAGGTGACAAAGGTAACCTGACGATGCAATTTGGAGTCGAGGAGAGACGCTGAAGGTGTCCAAGCGTCTGCAGGTTCGATCAGCACGCTACCTGTTCCGTACTCCGGATTGCCAAACATACATGCTACCTACAAGCATCAGCAGTTCGTACATACCTAACGGATTAGATTGAGCGATCAGATCTGCTATTCACGAGGGTAAATGTACGATGCTATGCTAGTGTAGATGGCATCAACGGACAGCCTGCACGAAAGAGCTGGTACGAAATACCTAGACTGTAGCACCTGTAGTGCCAGGACAGGCACGTTTCGATGTCATCGAGCCCAATCACGAACTTGTCAGTCACCGAAAGTACGAGTAATCGCCACCTAAAGTACATAGGTAGATGGATAATCGGCCATGAGGGCAATGTTGCCCGGCCGAATGACACCCGGAGATGATACGACGCCTGACAAATGCTACCTACGTATTCTCGGTCTACCTACTCGTACACTAGGGTAGGTACCGCCTTAATTTGGGATTTTCGGCCCTTGCCACTATATTAGAGGGTCACCTGATGGTCACCTAATGGACACC
>JAJFDK010000250.1:0-15049 GCA_028637775.1 Xylariaceae sp. X167
CGATGCGTTGCTCGCCAGACTGTCGCAATGAGTTCAAGAACTCATTCTTGTTGAGGGTGATGGGGGGCGGCGGGGCCACCATGGCTGTGAAGACTCACGAAACCGGACGAAGCTCAAAAAGATGAGCAAAAAGCCGTGATGTTGCAAAGTGCAGCGGTAAAATGGACCCACTTTTCCGGAAAGAAAAAGTGAAAGGAGGGAAGTCCGTGAAGATGATCAGATGGCGCCGTTTGTGGCCTATTATAATGATTTTCGTTCACTAGTATACGAACATATACAGGCATGGAATCAGGGTGGCTTAAGTCGAGTGAAACGTCCAATTACTGGAGGCACAGCTGAAATCAAGCGTCGATTTGCCCTTCTGGGCAGCTTTTCCTCAGTAGACGTGCTGAATTCGGCTGTAGAAACACACGATACACGTAGTCTGCAGTTCAGGCACAGTGGAATTGAGGATTGATGGCTTGAAATCATGTAAACTAGAGATAGCCCCGCGGTGTGGAATAGGACATCGCTTACAGCCTGACTGCGGCAATTGTAAGAAGACCTGACATATTAATGCGTGAAGCAGCCGGTTGGAGGTACGGATTACCTATATTGAACATGGGTAGGTAGGTACTCGTACTGTGATGTCTGCGCTAAGACGAATCGACAGCTGGCGCTGCTGCGAAATTCGTCAAATGGCATCTCTGTCGTTACCGTCCACCGTACCGAGGGTGCCGGCCAGCAATTCGGGGGGTGCCCGGTCCGCAAAGCTCAAAAACAATATCCCCGTCTCTCTCGAATGGCCGCCGACATTCTGACAATTCCTGCGATGTCTTCTGAGTGCGAGAGGGCGTTTAGTCAGGCAATTAGCATTAGGGCTTCAGCGGCAGTCTGCTCAGGATGAAACAATTGAAATGCTTCAATGTATGAAAAACTGGTTTCGCTGTCGGCGAGACGATGGAGGAGTCTAGGTAGTGAATTACAATCCGCTCAACTGGGCTTGTCAATTCAACTCAATCTAAGCACGGAATACGTCAATCTAACTCAATCTGAGGCGCCCGATTTGAATTGATTGGATTACATGGAGCGCTGCTCTGTTTGTGGGCTTCTTCGGTCCGTCGAGACCATCAAGCCGATTGCCAGCAGCCGGCCCGAGTGTCCTGAATGACAGACATTTCTATCGGTCCAGAATTTCTAGCCGACTGCCCAGCGGTCGACGGACCGATCCATGTGGACCTCTACGTAACAGAAGGGGGTTCGCTAAGGGTGAGTACCCCTCTCCATAGCCCCCTTTGTGCAGGTCATTCGAGACGGGAGTGAGTGCGACTTACACTAAATGCAGTGGAAAGCTCATGGGCTGATCAATATCGAAACCCCGTTGTCAGATCGGAGGACAAGCAGGAGACAGCTTTGTTGTCCTAGTAGAAGAGCTCGATCGTGCCATCAGATTGCTGCAGGTTGAACGCTTTGACAACGACCTTGATACGCCGGCCAACATTACCGTCTTACAGTGATGGCTTCATCTGGAGCGACGTCGTGAATGGACGCGACTTCTGATATGGCTATAGACATTTTGTCTATATACGGTTTGTCCAAGAAGAAGTCTTCTCCTGTGGACGGCGAACTTGAAAATGGAACCGGGCTTCGCTTAGCGTAGCTTCGACCGCACGCGCAGAACTTTTGGAAGAGGGTGCAGCATTCTGAAATTGTGCCTGGAGATAGAATCATTCTTTGAATGTTTCCCCATTTGAATTAAACCCTCGATAATCGACAATCGACAGCGAGAAGCCGACAGTCGACAATCCGGAGCAGGCCTGCCTGTAGCCAGAGGAAGAATGAGAACCCTTCACGGAACGCGACAACGATGACAGGCAACGCAACGCGCTTAAGAACTTGGCCAAGGCCTATGTTCTCCTCGATCGTACGTTTGCCATTTGACCGACTTTATGTCGGCAAAAATTGATCTGATATTAACAGAAATCGTACTGTTGCGTCATTGTAGTCAGTCGTGCCCAGTCAAGATGACTTCTCTCATGCAGGTGCTCGGTCAATTCAAATCCAACCGGACAGCGATATCGGAAACAAGCTCTGAACACTCGTTTTCAATGTATGTATGTACGGGACGCCTATAGGATTGTGAAGGTGATGGAAGGCGCCGAGAGGATGGCTGGGCCCAGGCATCAGACGGAGGCTGGTGTCATCGTCGGCAGCTGGGACGGGGCTCGACAGGATTGGGGACAATACAAGCGAGCCATGGGAAGTTTTCGATCGCACGATTTTGAGCCCGATTCGAGAGCCCATCTTGTTGATCGTAGCGCAGTTATCTTGCCCCTTTTTTCCTACACCTCTCCAGCTCAGCACAGGACTTATGACTCGATTCATCAAGATATGGCCCAGTGATCAATTGCATCGGGCTAAGTGACCTGAAAGTTGCCCCGGCGTAAGAGACACAGATGTCATCCTGACAGGGTGGGCATTCTTCAAGCACCTGATGAGTCGGCTGCCTTGCCCTCGACTGCTCGACTTCTCAGGCCAAAATTGAGCCCTACTGTACAAAATTCAAGAACGGCTGAGATATCGCAGGGAGAGCCGTGAAGCGGCGACGGTAAGTCGAACGAGGCGCCAGGAGGGCCGGCGGCCCAGTGTTTGACGAACAGAGTGCTTCATCGGGCTTGACACCGCACCCCGAACGCCATGCATCCCAGCCTAATTGCGGACGGCTTGGTGTTAGTTCACTGAGACATCGCATGAGCAGGTCAAGATAGTCGGCACCTAGATTCCGGAGTCGTTCTTCAGCTAAAGCAAGGTCCTGTGCTGTCCGACTCTCTGCAAATGGTTTGATATCAACTGCCACGCTCCCTTACGCCAAACCGGGCCTTCGAAGAAGCAAAACTGGTCGGGATATTGCAGTGAGAGGCGGGATGTCGCAGCGGCAGGCTAAACGAGACCACGAAGGGGACGGCGAGCCCGCAATATGTGCTGGGGGTTCATTCAAGGGCGCGGAAACTTGGCGGTAGGACCAGGATGCTGTATGAGCGAGTTCGGGGCCGCGGTTCGTCGCATTGAGCCCCTTGCTCGCCTTATTCAGGCGCCTCAATTGCAGTCGAAGGTCCTTCCGGGTTCGAAAACTGGTCGAACATGGCGAGAAACCAGCAATATGGCACGAAAACTGCCCAGAATAGTGGCAGAATAGCGACTGAGCGCGACGAACGGCCGGGAGCGCGGCCCTGGGCCTGAGGCTCCATAGAGCCGTTCTGGGTTAGATTTTCGCCAATGTGAGGCCTTTCATCGCTGGCCTTTTTGCAGACGACTTGGCGCCATTCCGACTGCCTCACCAGTTTGAATCGCGTCTGAATCGGGCCAACACTGACGTAGATAACTCAGAAACACCCGGGACGTCTTCAACAAGCCGGTTTGGCTGGCCGGATCGGTCGAGTATGCCGGATGGTCGGCAGGGTCTGTAGGGGCCAGAAGCTCGGCTGTGGGCAGGAGACACGAGATCGGACAATCCTCGAACAGAGATGGATCGATCCAGAGACATATAGAGAGCGCTTTTCTCTGTTGGAGTCCTAGTACGTAGGTCACTGATATCCCCGGTTCGAACCAGAGCTCGACAGAGCCACGATAGATTGGAGCAGGGTAGCGAAAGCCTCGAGGGTGGAGGGGTGTATACCGCATATCGACCGAGCACTATTTCGTTAAGGGCAACTTTGCAGCCCAGGTCCGCGCACTCCAAACAGTCGAATCAAAGTGCTTACAAGTAGAAAACGCCACTCAAAGTACAGTATCTCAGTTCTTCGCGTATCCCACGTTCGATGAGAACAGATTCCCCAGCATTTCGGTACCAGTACTTCGTACAGCCCAGCAAGAAGCTCGCACCTGGGCTGCAAAGCCGCGCCCAAGAAGATGAACGACCGAGAGCGTCACATTGGCCCTGAGGCTGGATTGAACATTTCGGACGGGAGCTCAGAATGGGTCTATCACAGGCGGGCCGCGAACTCCACCCCATCTTGATGGAGTAGCCACAAGCCAGGGCAAATCGAACGGCTTGAAGCTTACGATCGAAACACTCTGGTCTATGGCATGGAGTAAAGAACGAACTCAGACGACTTGCTTTGTGAAAGGGTGGAATATCATCAGGAACAGGCAAGGGCATGGCGACCGAGCCACCGTGCCGCGGAGGTCCGCAGAGCTAGAAGATCAGGAACACGGAGCTAAAGCGTTGAACGATGCTTCCAGATAACGAAATCAATGCCTTGATACGCCGAGATTTGGTGACCTTAAAAGGGGGTTCGGCGTATATCTAGAGGTCGACAACGCCACCAGGGATGAACCGGACTACGTGACATGTCGAGCCACGAAACAAGGCAGTCGTTCGATCAAAAGTCCTCCATTAGAATTTGATATACTCCCTAACGGCCGAAAACAATAATACGGTTCAGTTTGTCGACGGCGTATCTGATTGCAACCCGGCCACTCTTGGTCCTGAACAGCGAACTGCTGTCACGGGTGCTACGCAAACAGAGCGCTATCACGACACGAACAACGCGGTGCCGTTGCGGGTACTATGAGGGATAACGCGTCTTCGTAAGCGCGATCATGACCGTTGAGTTACCTGTTTGACATCGCCTGGAGCGGCACTCTGCTATTCTTGATATCGCCAATAGCAGCGCCCTCGACTCGGTGACAGCGCTCGCTGCGGTGCTCCGCTCGTGGTGGCGCCCGTGGAAGCGTCGGTAACTCCAGTCCCTCGTGACTCGTACCTATCGTCGCCTACTCTCTCATGAACTACTTCAATTTTCGCTGTTTATCCGCGGTATTTCATTTTTTCTTAGCGTGGCACAGGTGGTGATGGGTGTTAGAGGAGGAGGCGGGAGGTGTGTGGTCATCATCTTCGTTGTAGTCTGGGTTACTGCTTTCTCCCAACGGACTGACACGGATCTACCCATATTCTGCATACTACGTCGTTCACATTAACATTTCATTTTCAAACTCCTACGACAGAAATACGGCGTCAGTCATCTTTACCATCTGTCTTAGAACCGCTCGGACACCCTAAGTATTACCGCTGAAATACCCGGCCTTACTCGGGTTGCAACGTTCAATAAGTGAATCGAGAACACCAACAATGTGTACAATAGAGTCGTCCACACAAGCTGTTACGATATGACCTGTATTATCCACCCCTTCGTTCCTCCATTCTGAATCATCATCGTGAGCCAACGTATCTTCCTAGCCAACCATTATCACGTCCGTTTATCCGATTGAACTCACACAGGCTACTCAACTACTCACGCGCGGGTTTGAAAACGGGCAATTCATACAGATCCAATACTTCCGATACAGTACGGGGTTTCACAGCGCAATAGGGGCTTGATCTGGACAACGAACCGAGTAAAGCGCACACTAGACGAACATATCCACTACGGCGGTTGCAGGTTGAAGACCGAGTCGCATTCTTCATCAATCAGAACTGGAGGGCGCTTTACATGGGAGTTTATAAAAAGCCGATGTCAAGGCCGGGCCTCAACGTGCTACGGAGATCTACTCATATGCGACACCTTCGCAGAAATCTAGAGGCGTATCTCCATTCAGTGAGGTCAACACTGGTAAGACGAAAGCACACCTATTCTGGGCTGCCGACACGTTTGCTAATAGAGGTTGATGTACTTGCACTGCGTACGGGGACACCTCCAACGAGAGAGCGTTCAGGGGCTGCGACATCTACTCCCAGATAAGAACCCGTTTTGCTCTGATTCTCGCATGCTCGCTACACACCTCCAACTCAATATGTATCGCCACAGCGGTTCAGAATATTGCGACTTTCTGCTATGCCTCGGACAATAGCAGAGATCGGAACCTGCCACACCACCACAATGACATCAACAGCGGTCAGGGAAGATTCGAAGACGTCTCTACCAATATTCATTGTCGATCCGGGCGGAGATGTCGTTACTATGCGGGTTATAACATGTGTCCTGCTATATTGAGGACCCGACACTATTACAAGGTAACCCACGAAGGTATTTATCACTCTATGGGAATCAGCAGTTCTTCATAACCTGGCCACCACAATCGCACCGCCACATGGCATTCTAGCAGACTGGAAAGCCATCCAGACATCTGGAGTGAACGGAATGAAGCCTTGAGCTTTCCGATTCGCAACGCTTGAAGTCGGGAGGTACTGTGGCCGCTAATATCTGAAGTGTCAGCAACTCCGTTCATCACCATCGAGTCGTCTTATCCAGTGAGATAATGGGTGTGTCATATAGCAACTACGCCGACTCAGTTTCTGGATGGGTACGGCGCCAGAGGTGCACATCGGTCGGTCAGGTCGGTCTTGACCCCTATAGGCTATCCGACCGACCGAAGGAGTTGTTTCCCCATGACCGACAGCTATCTGTCGGCCAGGAAATATCAATCGATTGACCGTTTGCGGTCATTTCCGTCGGTTCCGTCGGTCGACCGACGGTCAACTACACAGAAAGTCTTTCTTCTTCAGCATTGAGGCTGTTCAAGCCTATATTTGAGCATGTATATTGACCGTCGGCCTCAACGAACGATCGGCACCTCCTAACCGACCGCCAACGGACTTGAATCCTTCTTGACTTGGATATGTTGGGGTACGTTTTACCAGAGGTGCACATCGGTCGGCCAACCGTCGGTCTGTCCATTGGATGGCAGTATTTTTGGGATATTATCGGTCGGTCAGTCACGGAGTTGGCTATGCTAGTACCTATAGCAGGCTACCAGAGCGATAACGACTTCGCGGAAAATGATGAGCTGCCCGAAATATGGAGTAAAAAGATGATTTGAGCTGCCTGTCCCAAGCTCGTCGCCGCTTCGTTACCCCCGAACATCTCCCGTGCCGGCGCAATAGAACAGTTTTCTGCAGGCAGTTGTGGCAGGGGGCTATTCCTGTACGCACCTTACGCCGCCAGGAAAACGAATAGCTCGAGGCTCGGGGTAAATCAGCAGAGATTTGTGGTCGGCTGAAGCCATATATGACCAGTAGGTGCCTTAAGGAAGAAGCCGAGTATAAACACATGTTGAACGGCCCCTCCATGATATTACCACCAACTACCGTCAGCTAAAACCGGCTTGTCGGCCCCAGGCTAAAAGTTCTGCCCCCTGACCCAATCCTGATAGCTGTAAGGAAGACCGACGCAACATATGCGACGCATCCTACTTGCATCACTTGGATTGTCGGAATGGTCGGTACACATTCACAATCACAGGTTGACAGGTAACGTTGCTTAAATCGATCTTCTTTGCTTGCGATGATCGAAGAAGGCTCTATTAGCAACGGGATATAGCGGTGCCCATGGAGTGTATCGAACGTACAATTCAGCGATGGCGGCGGCGGTAGGAATACCCTTGTTTTCGGGTGACCGGCAGCACCGACGAAATGCAACTCGGACCAGAGAACATTATTTGCGAGTTGAACATTTGGAACGTCAACGAAGTCTCAACGACTAGTTGGCGCGAAGAATGCACATCGATGAACAACTCCTCCAAGTCGACGATTAGTCGACTAGAAGTTATAGAGCAACAAGATGGGCGATGACTTGACGTCTCCTAGGCGAATCTCGAACGGCTCATTCTAAGCTCTTCAACGACTAAAGGACAGAATTCTCATCTGTTTATTCTGCGTTGGGCAATCGGACGCTGCAGCTCTTCTAGCACGTGGATTCCACATATATGTAGGCGTGGTAGTGGTGGAAGAGAAGAGACGGGCATGTTGGCATCTCGGCTGGAATTCCATCTCGTTGTCTTTGTCCAACTCGAAAACGAGACCCCGACGGCGACTCAACGCTTTGACCGCATCAAGTAACACACCAAAGGGAAGTCAGCGCAGTATAATTCACGAAATTGATAGCAACATACGTGCTCTACACCCCAAAGCATGTGCCTCACAGTAACCTCGACGCTGTCACCACGCCTCGATCACAATCTGAAGCCATCATCAGGCCCCGACCAATTCCCCTCTTACCGTACCGAGTACTCTGGTCTTACAAATGTTCTTCTTTTGATTCTACTCGACGCCGCTCGTGGTATTCTGTGTTGAAGTAGGTACTTATGTACCGATATGTTCGCAGTAAAAGCAGCATCACCGACGGCAGAGGAGCGGACGGGGCAGCTGGGACGACGGAAACCACGGGGGTCACAGTGGCGATGGCGAAGACAACGGCAGAGACATCTACTGTGTTGGCATGGACTGACCGATTTGAGTTGAATAAGCTAGGAGAGTTACTGATACAGGCAGACATAAACAGCTCATGCGGGTCAGATCAGTCCGGAATTGTTGATTGTATGAGCTGAATGGACTGAGTGAAGCAGTCTGCACGTACGTCGTATGTCGTACCGGTAGCGAGGTCACAAGGTCTCTGGTATGGGGTAGAAGACAATACCGATTGAAGTCATGAAGCCTCGCCTCTCCTTCATCGCTTGGGGTGAACGGCCAGGTCTATACATCATTCTACCTACCATGAGTCGCAGCTAGTGCGCTGCCATTCGGCTATCGTCCCTCGTTCTTTATCTTGTCTCGCTGGTTGTCTACGTGGGTGGGCCTTCCGGGGCCTATCCCATCCCGTACGGCTCCGCGCCGGTAGGCCAGCGGCTCTAGCGACTTCACTGCGACCTTCTCGACTAGACTACCGGAGGGTCGGTTATAACGTTACCAGACAGATTCCTCGTTGAAAAAGAGCTGATGCTCCGTTGAGAAATCTGATAATGTCCTGCTTGGGCTCAGGGAAGTGTAGAGGGCGTTAACACATTAGAAAGATGCCACACACCGACTTAAGCGGCGAGGAGTACTTGACTTTGTCGACTCACGTAGAAAGCGGAGAGTATATAGCTGTACCTAGGTACTCGTAGACCTGTTTCTTGTCCGGAGAACGCGTTGCTAGAGTGTAGGACACGTGAAGGAACTTCATAGCGTCAAGATGCCACACAGATGAGAGCTCAGCGGTCTACGAGTAGAGAGCAAGTGGTCTATCGTACGCCGGACTGAAGGAGAGCGCTCCGTTTGATTTGCCAGCTCAGTACTAAACGCGGTGCCCCACACAAAGTGCCTCGATTGGTGGATGATTCGAGCTATTCCCTTTCGGACAGTTATTAACGCGTTGCGGAATAGCGGACAGGAACAGGGGAAAAGAAATTCAGTCTTTACCTACCCGTGCCACGCCCCACTTTATTGGATTCGCAGACGCGCCCCCAACTAAAGTTGGTGCTCACCATCGTAATTGCCTAACCGTCCTAATGGCCGACGGCGAACTACGTGATAGGTATTTTAAAAGCGATGCAGCACTCTCCGCTCACCTCCTATTGTTACAATCTCGGCAGGAGCCAGCTTTCCCTCCTTCCGACGCTTCCTAGCCTCCTTCGCAGCTGCCGCAAACGTCCTCTTAGCCAAACGTCGTCGGTGGTCCGCAATTGCCTCCAAAACCCGTCGCGCCTTCAATTCCTCATTCTCTACCTTCTTTTTGACCATATTTCTTCCTTCTTCAACATTTAGGACGCCGCCAGACTGCAATTGGTAGTTTTTTATCGACCACCGCTGCCTTTGGACCTGTTCCGCCAGCTTGGAACGTCCCAAATCTCTCTTAACTTGTACCAACTCAGTAGAATACATGACAGCAGCTTTAATGAACTGTTCAAACCGCCGAGCCCCCCTGGCGCTTAAAATAGCTTGTGGGTTCTCCTTAACTGCATTCTGTAGCTATTCTGCCACGTAGTTCACCTGACGTAGTGTAGTAGGTGTGCTTTCTACAGAAGAGGTAACAGGTGGTGGTGTAGGCGTTCTTGCATGCTGACGCTCAACGACGTTGTTTAGTACAACGAAGGGATTGAATAGACAGATGCCTGTCTTCTTAAACACTGACTGAATAGTCGTTCGTTTGAAGGCTTGTCTACGTACATCCTCAATAATAGAAAGAAATTCTACTTTGGTGATGTTCGTAAGGCCATCTCGTACCAAACAATCCAGAGCCTTGGCGTAATAGTGTTTATAGGGTTGAAAAACAACAACGTCGAGAGGTTGCAGTAGGTGAGTCGTATGAGGTGGAAGGCCAAAGGGGATGATGTTGTTGTTATCGCAGTACTCAATGAATTCACAAGTGTGGTGCTATCCGTGACCATCAAAGATAAGAAGGCGTTTACGACCCTTTGGGTGCTTCTTCGAGTGTTCGTTGAAGTGGTAAAGCTATTGTAACGTGATCTCATCATTTGTATACCCGTTCTCTGCTGTGCAAAGCCTCGTATCAGGGTGTAGGCTTTGTGCGTACCATCGTGCCATGTGTACGGTGCCTGTGAGAATTAGGAACATCAAAATGACTTCACCTGCATCAGATATAGCCTCAATAGCTGTTGCCGACTCGCGATTTTCAGGCAGAGCAAAGTAATGGGCTCGACGGCGCTTCGTCACCACCAATTGATTATTTCCTACCCCTATTCTAAACCCGGTCTCGTCCATATTCCATATATCGTCAGCAGCAATTCCCTCGTCCTCTAGTACAGCACGTAACAGCTGAAAGTATACGCGTATATTCTCCACGTTCTCCGTGTCGTTCCGCTCAGCTTGAAGTTGTTTCTGCGTTTTTTTGTCGTAACCATACCGCTTAATGAAGCGTGTTGTCTAATTCCGTCCTACAGTCGGAACTTCAGTAGTTAGGGGGCCCTGGGAGGGTCCGACAGCCTCAGAGTGCTCGGTGCGGTATTTAGCTGCCAGAATCCCATTTGCCACATTTGTAATGAATGCTGCCCGTACAGACAAGTTTAGACGGTCCAGACGGTCAATATAGTTGCAAATAGCTCGTTCTTCTGCTGCGCTGAACTTCTTGTGTGTCCCCTCGCGGCCTTTTCGTTGTTTTCCACCATGTAAACGATTTCGTAGTGTTTCGTGTTTTACGTCGAAAGATCGAGCCACTGCCACTATTTTCGCGTCGGGATTTGATTGAACGAAGAGAATGGCCTCTTGGAGGCGTGCTTCGACTTCTGTAGCCGACATTGTGCATGAGTTCGTGGTGGTCGGAATAATCTGAGGAATCAGGCTGTTAGGATGGTTAGGCAATTACGATGGTGAGCACCAACTTTAGTTGGGGGCGCGTCTGCGAATCCAATAAAGTGTGGCGTGGCACGGGTACCTGGACCTCTCAGGGGCCGGTTTTGCTTCGCTCAGGAGTCTCCAAACTGCCCGGGCTCATGCCATTCATTACATGTGTAGATCGTTCATTACATGTTCAAAATCTGACCTTTCCACACGTTCAACACTTACAGAAATTAACGTTCAGAAATGCGAGCTAGACAAAGCACAGAACGAGTAGTGCAGACCTGTACATTGGAATACTCGCATGACACGTACGAAGGTTGGGGCCCGGTAAAAGCGCCAGACGTTTTGTAGTACCTAGGTACTTGGGACTGGGGTCCGCACCTTACACATATTTTGGTGCAGCTTTCCGGCGCCGGTACTTACGAAGGTTGAGTCCTAGTAAAACGGCCACACCTTATGTATCAATTAGAACCGGGGTCCGCCACCATACCTACCATAGCGGCAGAATGTGTTTTCAAAGAACAGTTCTTTTACTGCAGAATACCCATTGCGTGGCGTAAAAGCGTTGGATTTTACAAATCATAATCCATTCTTCTATAAGAATCGTTGTATTTAATAAATAAAATACGTTGTTTTATAGAAATCATTCTATTATCAAATCATTATGCGTTGTTTTGAAACAATCATTGCATTTATCAAAGCATTACTCATTCTTATAAAAAAACGTTGTATTATAGAATCATTATGTGTTCTTTTATAAAAATCATTCTACTTTTTAAATCATAATCCGTTCTTTTACAACAATCATTCCTTTTACCAAATCATTACTCATTCTTTCAAAACTTTCATTCTTTTTAACACATTCATTTCTTTTAAAACATTCATACCTCTCTCATTATCTCCTTCACACTTTCCTCTTACTTTCTACTCGTTACTTCACTTTTTTTCTTCAATCCACACTATTATACATTATTGAACTACACACTATTAATAATCTTCAAACGGTGACCCTTGTAGTATAATAGTAAATCGTGATCTTCTGCGCTTATAAAATGTTTGTTCGAACCATGAATGTGGCAACCAACATAAACATAAATAAGATAATAAATATGCTTGTTTATGTTCATAAAATAGAGAAAAAAATAGATTTCAATACAAACAATTTTTTTCTCAATTATAAGCTTTTGTCTTGCTTCTACTTAGTAGAAAAACAGATTATTATGGATTTCTCAAAAAAAGAACCATTCTTTCTTAAGAGAACAATAGTTGTGAAACTAAAGTTAGTTTGTAAAGCACTGGTTGTTATACAGGGCACTGGTTCTGCGAAAAAAAAATCGTTATTTGAAACTGTATTTTCCCGCTATGGTAATATAGCGTAGCTGCTAATCGGAGGTACTGCTGCAATTGAAATAACGAAGTACCCTACTAAGCAATTGTCGAAGCCTTGTCGTCGCCCTACGAGTGTTGTCAATACGAGTAAAATGGGCACCGCACACCTTACGGACGATGATCGCAGTAGCATACGAGTATTATATAACGACAGTGGTTATAATGTCGCGAAAATCACAAAGATCACGAGTTATACGAGTCACCAAGTATGCACTGTGGCCGCTGCGGCTCAAGGGCCTAGGAAAAAGAAGGGTCCTCCCTAGTGATCGGACAAGCGGAAGAAGTGGAGTTAGAAGCGTTCGTGATGGCGTTGCGTCAGAACAGATTTCTGACGTGGAGGAAGGTGGCGAACGAGTTTAAGAACAGTGTTTACGGGTATAACGCGGCACAGAACGCTTAATTGAGGCTCGGGTATCGGCGTTACGTTGCTCGGAGGAAACTCCCTATCAACGCGTCGAATCGTGATATAGGAAAGCGGTGGGCGCAAGAGCATATGTCGTGGAGTTACGAGCAGTGGTCGGTTATCTTTTGGACAGACGAGACATGGATCACGGGGGATGGCATACAAAGCAGTACATGACACGTCGCAATGAGGAGGAGTACGCAGACAACTGCGTGAACGAGAAAGTGCAGCATCGTGGTGGTTGGATGTTTTGGGGTAGTTTTTCGGGAGCATCGGGAAGAGTCTTGGTATCTTTTGGGAGAAGGATTAGAGTACGATCAGTTTGATGTCGTACTGTGCGCGTATCGTGCTTATCATCGAGGGGTGATTCAAGCTTTCGGAGGAGCGTGATATATATCACTAGTTGATGCAGGACACGCGTCAGGACATAGCGCGTGTGATACGGCGATCGAACTTGATGATCGTGATATTGATGTCTTAGAGTGGCCTTCGTACTCCCCGGACTTGAATCCTGTAGAGACGGTGTGGAATTGAATGAAAGACTATATATAAGAACGGTGTGGACATGTCACGAATTGTTCATACAATCGTCTACGAGAGTGGGTTAAGAAGGCATGGGATGCGGTATCTAAAGAATGGCTACGTTTGTTGATTGAGTGCATGTCGGCACGTTGTCAGGCTGTAATTGATGCCGACGGTGGTCATACACATTACTGAATTAGGTACTTCTTACAATAATTAACTTATGTATCCCCAGATTGTGCAGTTGATAAGCGTATAAGATTCCCTATCTAGCGCCCGGGTGTACGGACCCGCAGACGATATTTCTAGGGGGTAACCTTCGTACAAAATTGAAAATTCGAAATACCTACTGATTGTGAAAAACGAGGCTATTCAGACATACGTATAGAATAACTATTCAATAACGAGTATAACCACCGTCAGCGTCGATTACAGCCTGGCAGCATGCCGACATGCCTTCAACCAATGATCGGAAGCACTCCTCTGGTACAGGTTTCCAGACCTTCGTAACCTATTCGTGCGCAAACGATCATAAAAAGAACTCATGATATGCCCGTGGTGTTGTTGTATATAATCCTTCATCTAATTTGACACTGTCTCTATTGAATAGAATATAGAGGTTACTCTAACACGTCAATGTCTCGTTCACCAAATTCAGCTTCTGTGTTAACCGCACTATGCTCCAACTAGTTGTCTGTTGGAATCGTTGCTTCGATTCCGTCTGTGTACGTGTCTGAGTTACAGGTGTATGCAATAGCGTGCTTGATTGTCATTATTGTGGCAAACAAGCCACAAACAAGGCACAAATAAGTCACAAATAACAAATGAGCGGCCGTGTGCGCTCTGGAGCTCGCACACCACACAATCCAATACATCCCTTTATGGAAGACCGTAGAACCGACTCTTTCTAAATAAGTGGACTACTTCTTCTTGTTGTCTTTTTTTTTAAACTATATATATTATCATACGTCTTCAATTAATCGCATATTTAAATTGCACGTTTAATTTAATGCATGATGCCGTACGCTCCTTCTGTTTTTTTCCTGGTTGTCAGAAGATAGCAACATTTCCAATGTTTTGTTAGGAGCCACCACCACACAGCGAGCTACCCAGAGAGCCACCTAGGCAACTGCTGGCCCTCCACAAATATTATTATCGCCATTGTATCCCATTTTGCCTTTCCCTCTTTCGTACACAATCTAGAAGAGTTATAGGCTTTGACAGCTCCTCCTTGCGAAATGGAGCTTCCCATGCCTTTTTAGAAGCTCCCCACTATCCATAGGGAGCTTGTGAAGTACCATGTCTGAGATGCACTATAAGTGGACTCATGGCGACGTTTCAAGAAAGTCCATATTGAGACTGTGGACATGAACAACGTTATGGAACGTGCTCACAAAAGCATTCTTGCCAGACTCTGTAAAGTTCCTATTTTGCTGAGATTTTCATATACTGATTCTTGGTAGCCCACTTGTCTTGTGAGCTCTGGTTTCTCATTTGAGAGATGCACTTATAGGCAATGCTCCTCTTCTTAACATCAAGTGGCGGCGTTAGACCATATGTTACCAAATAGAGCAGCACAATGTCTCCGAAGAGCTCGATGCTTATGCTGAGGAAGCTAATGTTGAAGATGAGATGGAGGATGAGATGGAGGATGAGATGGAGGATGAGATGGAGGATGAGATGGAGGATGAGATGGAGGATGA
>JAJFDK010000251.1:0-14544 GCA_028637775.1 Xylariaceae sp. X167
CCCTAAGCGATAGTCTTACAATAGAATTGAGTCCTTGCTCGCATCACCTTGTGCCAACCAACCCCTAACCCCTAACATGACGATACACTCATTCATGCTTACGTACCGGCTGAACTAGCTCGGAATTACCGTTGTAGAAAGGGCTACACTGCACAAAATGTGTTTGTTGCAATAGGTCACAACGGGACGTTTAGTTACGTGTTACCAGGACTTGAAGGGTCTATGCATGATGGGAGAGTGCTTGGGTACGCAGAAGCTGATGGATTTATGGCACCGCAAGGCAGATATTGGCTAGCTGATGCAGGTTTCAGCTAAGGTGGGGGGTATTTAACACCCTACCGCAACACACGATATCATTCCAAGGAATGCGCTGCTGTTGGCAACAAACCTGCAACAAAAGAGGAGTTATTCAATCTACGTCACAGCTCATTAAGAACCACTGTTGAACGAGTATTTGGTTGCTTTAAGAAGCGGTTTAAAATAATTCGTTCTACGGCACCTGAGTACGATCTCAATAAGCAAATACGATTTGTTTATGCGTTGACAGGCCTGCATAATTTCATCGCATATACTCATCACGAACGTTTGTTTTTTGACGACGACAACATCGACGATATCGACGATCTTCCACCATGGTTGCGAGAAAAAGAAGCGGAACATGTACTCGCAACAAGAATAGTAATCACACTACCACCGTGGCAGAGAAGTGATAACAACATGTTGTTTAGCGGGTCACAGAATGAAACAAGCAATGAAGAGATGGATGCGCTGAGAGATCAGATTGCTACTAGCATGTGGGCACACTACTGTGTATATACAGAATCATTGGCAGCTCACTGATCATCTGCCTGTTCTAAACACCAACTTCGTAGCCCATCTGTATCCCCTTCGTCAACATACCCCAATACATCCAAGACGTTGAATTCATTCCCCAATGCCTTCTTTACCGTCCTATCCACGGCCCTGCCTAGCTTTAATCTGCGTACCGCCATATATGTTTTCCTACCATCATCTGCTCCTCTTGATAACATAGATTTTAATCTCTCTGTCACAGAACGAGCCATTCCATCTAACTTATCTGACATCTCATTTACAACATCAGACATCTCCGTTGCAGTGATTCTTTGCCGCTTAGAAGAGCGCACATTTTCCGTTAAGTTTCTTGAAATGAACGGCCCCTGAAGTGGTGAACTGACCTCTGTATTAGTGGTTGTCTGTCTTTGTTCATTTCTCTCCACGTTCATTATGACCCGATCTGTGACAGGAGTTCTTATATTGAGCTCCGATGATACCTCAATGGCTTCCCGACGCAGCTTGACCACATTATGATTTGGTCCCAATGTGAGGTCAAGGTCATGTCCATTACGTGACCACTCCCAAGCAGTAACACGTTGTCGTTCCCTCATTTCTTGTGCTAGTTGTCCTGTGGCGACGTCTTCCCCGAATGCCTCTTCGTACTGTGCCCACATAGGCAGACCTCTTGTACGAAGCCATTTATCACGAACGTTGGCGCGATAGCTGAAGTGGCGCTCCCATAGCTCTTCAGATGCAGAGAATCGGCCAGTGGCCGGGTCCATTTCGACGCAGGTACCTGAATAGTTTGCGCCGACCAGCCTTCTGTATAGTTTGAACACATTTTCGAGTTCGGATTTGTATTTGGCCTCACAGACTGCATCGGTGAGGCCAGGTATAGCCAGAGCATACAGGCCGCATTCACAGAAGCGTTGGCGGACGAACTGCCAGATTGCTAGTTTTCCTTGTCCCCTACTGAGTTCTAGTTTTGCGGGAGTTATCAATCCTGCTCTTTTCGCCTCGCAGAGTGCGAGAATAAAGAAGGTAACAGCCTCGTTAGACCAGCTATATAGCTTCGGCGGATCGGATACTGGGAAAGAACTCGCCCAGCGAAGTAAGGAGGTGTCGCGTATGTCTCCTTCGGGTGGGTAGGTACGAAGCACGGAATCGAGAGGTGTAGCGAGCCGGTTTGAGTCGTTTTCTTGAATGGATGCGTTTTGACCATTCGTAGCTACGTATTAGAAGACGTTGTTAGCATTATGAATCTCAGTAGGCGTTTCGGCACGTACCATCGTCTCTGTTATCAATTGCAGACTCCATTTTGCTGTTGTGATGCAGGTAAGCGCAAAGTGGTGTACGGAGGTAGGCACAGAATATTTTTTCTTCATTGAAGAGGCTAGATAGGTAGGTAGGTTCGGTGGGTCAGTAGGTACATGAGATACTTTCGGACTCACCTGTCCGACTCTGGCTTAGTATTGTGGATATCATGTACCAAGGTAACGGAATCAGTCGCTGGAAGCGTCCTACCGAACACACCCTTAGCTGTAGTGCGCTTTCTGGTCGGTTCCTCCAGGAACTGTATCTGAGGGCTACAGCGGGCTTTGCAATTTTGAGAGAGAGCTGCTGGATATTGACTAGAGTGAGCTCTTACAACTGAAAGAGAAGTACTGGATAGCATATGCTGGCTTCAGTCCTGGTGATGGATTGATGTTCACATATTGCAATGTCCGTTACCACCTTCATGAGTAAAGGAATATAAACAAAAGATCTCGAAACAAAAAAGTACTATTCAATTTACACCAAAGTTCACTTCTCATGATGGTAAAACATACTCTTGATGCAGTAAAGCAAAGATTCAAGGTTGTTCGTTCTTCTACACATGAATACTCAATGTAAAAGCAATTGAAGTTCATTTACGCATTCATTGCATATCACAACTTCATTGCAGAAACACATCATGAAACATTGTTTGAATCAGATCAATCAAAAGATCAAGTCATGCTAATGTGATTAGCAAATGAGTGAAATAATGAACAATCAAGATTATAAGTGACATTCAATTTGCCTGAACTGCAATTTTCACTAAATGACGACATGTTTCAAAAAATGGAAATCAAGCAACAATGGAAGAAATAAATACATTGCAGGATGAAATCAAAACTCAAACATGGCACGATTATCAGAGATATATAGCAAACGTCCTGGCAGAGCTCGAAATAAAGTGTTCGGCTTACAAGTATTAGCAAAATTCGGTACTCGTGTTACGCTCAACTTTTTTGGTTTTTTCGAGGCTCACCAACTAAAATTGGTGCTCCCCAAGCACTTAGCCCAACTATAGGGATTGCCCAATGGCCGATGGCCGCCAATTACATACACTGAATAAAGTTCACAGGTCAGAACAACATAAGTAGGCACAAAGTAGCCGGAGTATTAGCGATTCAAGATTCTGCAATTAATTAATGAATTTTGAGGGTTTTGAGCCGCATTCTAATCTGTCGGAAGCGGTCAGAATTTCGTCATCAATCGAGCCTCATGGACTGTCTGCGTCACATTTGCCGACCACAATGTACCATCTTTTCTCAAATTTCTTGCTTTTTCATCAGCGGCAGCGAACCATGCTTTAGCTCACTTTGTTCACTTCTTCCTAAAAGCTATCAATATACATTCAGTTTGGGCTTCCTCGTTCTCCACATTTTTCTTAACCATATTTTGTTCATTCTCAATTGAAGGCACCCCTCCCCTTTATAGCTTGTAGTTCTTAGCAGCGCAACGGGTTTTTGCAACTCTTTCAGCGTATTTGGTCGGTTCCAAGTCTCGCTTTGTTTATATTAGCTCCGTAGAGCGCACCATTACCCATTTAACGAAGTTTCTTGGTTGAAGCGCAGAAATTTCTATAATCATTGTGCCTGGAACCAGTAATTCTGATGTTTCTTTGATATCTTCAGCTCTTGGATACATCTGACGTAGTGTCATTGAGAGTAGCATTGTCAGCAACAAAATGACGGCCGCCTGACATAATGGTGATAGAGTTCGTGGATAGCGTTTCTGCAGTTTGTTGAGGATAATGCTAAAATTGAACAAGTATATTCCTGTTTTGCCAAAAACAGATTGAATTGTCGAGAGTTTAATCATTTATTGACGTACTTCTTCAACAACAGATAGAAACTCAACTTTCCTAATGATCGTCAAACTATACTGTACAATTTTGTTAAATGCTTTAGCATAGTATGGTTTATGTGACGGTTGTGCCTAAGATCTAAGCAGTAACCGTCATCACGGAGCTCCTCAGTACTCCTCCATGAGCTCTCCTGTCAGTACGTGACATAGGAGCTTGTCATCAGCATCTACGGAGCTCCCTTTTACAAGGCTGAAGCTATGACCAGCTCCCCTCCACAACAGAGCTCGCCGTCACCCACCACGAGCTCGCTTATTCACGGATTCACGCTCAGACCATGTGGTCTCCAAGCACAGACCTTGTCGTCGCCCACCATGGAGCTAAGCCGTCCCCCACCACGGAACATGAGGAGGCAGGGTATAAGAAGGATTCCCACTCATGTAAATTTAGTTCTGTTTCTCTCTCTTTCTTCCATAGTTTAGAGTCTTCGTTCATAGCATCAATACAAGGTGTCAGACCTTCTACCTGATCGTAACAGTTTATATGATTGAAACACATAAATAAGATATTCAGGCAAACCAAATAGAATCATGTTATTTGGTCACAGTATTTGATCAACTCCATTGTATGATGAGAATCATGATCATCAATAATAAATAAGCGTTTCTACCTCTTCTGAAACTTTGAAGAGTGATGATTAAAGTGTTCTAGCCATTCTGTGCTGATCTCATCATTCGTGTAGCCTAATTCAACAGCACACAACTTGGTATCAGGATGCAATTGTTGTGCATACCAATGTGCTAAATGTACCGTTTTTTATAGGATTAGAAAAGCAGAGATAGTGAGGCTGGCAGCTGAGATAGCCTAAATTGCAGTAGCAGTCTCTATATTCACTAGCAAAGCAAAGTAATGGGCTATTTTCTGTTTAGTGACGATAAGCTAGCTTTTCTATACGCCTATTTTGAAGCCTGTTTTGTCCATATTCCAGATACCATCAAGAAAGATAATACCATCAATCAGAACAGCTTCAAGCTGTTCGTAGTATGATTTGATGATTTTCTCACTTTCTTCCGCATCTTGTTCAGCGTTCAGATTCCTCCGTGATTAGGTGAGTTACCCTTGGCGGTTGAAAAAGTGCGTCGGCCAGTTATTTCATACAACGGGCGGCAGATTTGTATCATTTAAATTATACTTATTGTGTGAGATGGTATTAGCGGCATCGATGACAAATTTACGGCGCACGGCAACATTTATATGATTGATACCAGCAATATATCTTCAAATAGCTTGTTCTGCAGCTGCAGTGAATAGTTTGTTGACCAGGGATCTCCTTGTAAGAGGTTTTATACCGTGGAAGCGGTTTTCTAATGTTTTGCACCTAAGTTCGAACATACCCGCAACAGCTCGCACACTTTGGTAGGGATGCTCATTAGCATATGGAAGCACATCTTGACTCTTTCATTTGTCTATTGCAATAAGCAGTCAATCTAATAGTGCGTACACTATTGTTGTAGGTGTAGAAACGAGACGAGGTGCAATGAGTAGTTGGGAATCCGAGTGCGATGAGTGATATTGCGAGGCATCAGATGCAAATTAGGTACGTAGAAATAAAGCTGGGCAATTCCCATGGTTGGGCTCAATGCGTGGGAAACACCAACTTTAGTTGGTCAACCCTGGTGAAACTAAAAAAGTGTGGCGTAGCACGAGTCAATTGAGGGAATTGGTTTACAATACAAAAGTTGATAGTGAAATTATGTCAATACAATTTAGTTAAAAAAATATATGACTTTTTTGATCAATCTATGCACGATTATGATCAATAAAGGCAGGGAAAACAAGTCATATGCTACCAAAACAGGAATACATCATGTCTATAATCAGTTCTACAATGTGAAAAGTACTACAGTTTATAACCATTACGTAAAAAAACATTATACATATTGCAGTCATGTTTTGGTTCATAAATTGTCGAATAACTTTGTGATGTGAACTACACTAAACTTTTATTTGCTTTTAATGAACCACAAACATCACGGACATTCATGCTATCGTTAACATATCCCATGGCAATAATAGGTGTAAACACATCTCTTGACTTATTGCTGATGGAAAAGTTATCCAACACTGACATCGCATCAAAAATAAGTCATGGCTCGATAAAATATCAAAATTATGATATGACACATACACAATGCTATTTAAAAATGATGTTGTTGAATGGATTTTGGAAATCCCTTAGTCGTACGTACGAACTTGGATTCAAAGAAACGAATATGCATTCATAAAGTCTCTTGTTGTTGTCAAGTAGAAGAAGCCTCGTACGAGGTTCTCCTCCAATACACCTAAATAAGCAAATGTGTGTGTGACTAGTGCAGCTCGTGATTTAGCCTTTTATGGCTTCGTACATAATATTGCTAATAGGTGTGAATATTTCTTCATTTCATATCATTTTATTCGCATCATCAATGGTTAAAAGTTAACTCAATGTGATTACATGTATACTACTGTACAATCTTTTCCATTTTATGCTGTAAAGACAAATTGTACTCCATTGTATCATTAAGTTTGAAACTCCTATGTATCAACAATTTCTGATTGATAAGAATGAAATCTATTTTAAAAGTTTCACCAGGTTAGGCAAAGAGATCGTAGTGAATAAATTGTTAAAATTGAAAAATGACAATTTAATGTAAATCATCGCAAAATTTGTCATTCTCATAATAACTTTTCTCAAATAGGCCAAATTCTTGTAACAAGTAAAACGTCTTCATTCCATAGAACGCTGCTCTATTGTCTTATTATCATATATTAAAATATGAATTGATTGTCATCGACTTCGATTTCTCTTATGTCTTCATAGTTATCCAACTGCGTTGAAAATTCAAAATTCAACTGTTTAATTGCTATTGATGCTGTTTTTTGTCGAGTTTGTTTTGTTTATAAGACTTCGACTCATTACCTAATTTGCGAATCATGTCTTGCAATGTAGATCTTGACCAATTTTAGGCTTTGTCAGAGCATCATGTTACCTATGGCCAAGGTGTGTCTGCTGACAATCCAATCAATGCCGATCTCCCCCAATCCATCTAGGACACATTCATGGATTACTTTTTAACAAACTATATACAGAACGAGTTCATCATTTGTTGGATTTGTTGGGCTGTCTCGTTACTACAATCAGCCCTCAGCAAAAGTTATAACTAATCAAATGAAGCTGTGACATTTTTCATCCTTTTTCTGTGTCAAGTTAGACTACTCACAGCTGGCCGTATTAATGCCAGCAAAAGTGAATAAATAGTTCCAATTTGAAACTGTGTTCAACATAGATTCACTCAATCTGATCTCAATGCTTCATTTCCAGATCTCAAGAATGCTGTTTGCAAAGTTAAGTGTGTATAAGAAGTTGATGCCGTCGTTAAACTTTATAAACACTTGATGAAAGCAGACTAATCTAGAATCTCAAAACCATGGATGAATCTCGCCACATGAAAGTTGCTATTCACTGCTGAATTTTGAGAACGTCACCTCTCTATGATGACAAATTCCAGGGATAACTGGCTTCAAATCTGGAAGTTCTCATTGTGAACATAGTATGAGCCACGATTTAGTGATGATGTTGGTATGGGAGACTTTACTAAAAAGATTCACCGAGATCAGATCACATTTGTTCAGAAATGAGCTAGGCGTGCTACTTATTTAGCCATACTATTGCGCCATTCAGCAGTTAGTGAAATTTCAGAACAATAAATCTTCACACAACATTTCAGTGAAAATATATAAATGACATCATCTACCATGACAACCACAGTTTCGACAAACATTCATTCAAGCTTTCAATATTGACCTAAACGGCGACTTTCAAGATCATCAACACATAGAAAAAATTCTGAAAATCGATGGATCAGTGCTGGCTCAGCCATGTAACGTTCTCGCAATGATAAAACCTCAGGTTTAGTAATGACAGGTTTTGTTCAGGGAATTCAGCATTATGCCGATAGAAAAGGGTAAATTGCCCAACAGTTCACCTCAAATATGAATGCTACTCTTAACACAAGTACAACCGCATACATGAATGTTCAGAACGTTAGATTGGGTAGAAAAGTGAAATCCATTTTGTTAAAGACAATGGATAATCCAATACTATTTAGGTTGATTCTAGACATGGTACAATGTAAAGCTATCGAAAATCTGCGAACATAATGTTTGAATCAATTGTAGTAATCACTGCAAGAGTGAGGAGTCAAGAAAATAGATCCAATTACTTAAGTGGTGTGACGTAGTGATGGTAAGCTGGTAAAAATATTATGGAGCAGTAAAAAAATTAGATTAGATATAATTATTTATATATACGAATACAGGAAGATCTAATCCAATTGCCAGATCATGCTCAAGTAAAATAACGAAATAGAGAACTGTACTACTACATTTTGTGTGAAGAGGCAGCAAAATCACGGTGGACGGTCGCATGTTAAGTTGAAAAGTAGGTAAGAAAGCAGTGATATTTCAGGCTAAAGGTCTTTTAATAATTAGCCAGACTATGATATATGTAAATGCTATGAAAGCTAACGATCACAAAGTGAAAAAATCACCATGTAAGTGTCACCTGTGACGTCATTAGTCTATGGTAGAGAAAGAACTGAATATATATTGAATCATAATCTTCCTCTTAATGGGATGCGTTTGGACATATATATAAAACGGCTCACGTTATATTCCATCTCACACGCTTCGGCTCTGTCGTGTCTTCACGAATTCTCATATCTTTTCATCTGTCTGTAGGACAGTATTACGCTCAGGACCTCGAGGAAAATTGACAACATAATTCCGTCATAAGTCGAACGCAGGGTTTCAAGTGGATCGCTTAACCGTTACTAACTACTAGGTTGACTGTCAATTGACGGTCCGCCAACATTCTGGCGGTCTATTGATAGTTGGTGGTCTTCCAGACGTTTTTGCTATTCACACCAGATTTCGACCGTTGATGACAGCACTGTTGCCCCAGAGCTCGACAGCCGTAGCGTTGGTAGACAAGCTGTCCTCAAGACGTGGACGCTTCGTGTTTGACGGGGCTATATACGGAAAGAGGACTTCGTTAGTGGTTCGGCTCTGTGTGAGTGATGGTGTTGGTATGCTGTGCTTCATGTCTGTACGTTGCGTGTTGGGCGTCGTGAATGATGCTTTGTGTTTGACGGGGCCATATACGGAAAGAGAACTTCCTTAGTTGTTCGGCTCTGTGTGAGTGATGGTGTTGGTATGCTGTGCTTCATGTCTGTACGTTGCGTGTTGGGCGTCGTGAATGCGCTGCTGTTGCGCTTCGTGTTTGACGGGGCTATATACGGAAAGAGGACTTCCTTAGTGGTTCGGCTCTGTGTGAGTGATGGTGTTGGTATGCTGTGCTTCATGTCTGTACGTTGCGTGTTGACCGTCGTGAATAGGCTGCTGTTGTTGTTGTTGTTGTAGGTCTTGCTCGCCGATTGATCTGCCATGGTGAGCAGCTCTTCTTCTTCACTGCATGACAAGAGGTGACTTTGAAGCAGCTGCCGCAGACTTTAAAGTTGACGCTGTACCATCTTTCGTAGTTGTTCGGCTTTGTGTGAGCGATGGTGTTAGCATGTTGTGCTTCATGTCTGTACGTTGCGTGTTGGGCGTCGTGAATGCTGTGCTTCGTGTCTGTACGTTGCGTGTTGGGCGTCGTAAATGCTGTGCTTCATGTCTGTACGTTGCGTGTCGCCAAAGAAATCGGGTTTGTCTTCCATTAGACGTTTTCGCTTTCGCAGGTTGATTGGGCTATCGTCGTTCTCTTCGTTGGAGGACTCTCTTCGTTGGAAGACTCTTTTCGTTAGAGGACTCTCTTCGTTGAAGGACTCTCTTCGTTGGAGGACGCCGTGTTGTCGTGGTGTTTGAATACTGATTGGGACTTTGATGCGGCACCACCTCTCGTGGTTGTTCGGCTCTGTGTGAGTGATGGTGTTGGTATGCTGTGCCTCATGTCTGTACATTGCGTGTTGGGCGCCGTGAATGTGCTGCTATTGTTATCGTTGCAGGCCTTGCTCGCCGATTGATCTGTCGTGGTGACCAGCTCTTCTTTGCTGCATGAGACTTCAAGGTTGATGTTGCACCACCTCGCACATCTTCGGGTGGGTCATTTACACAATTACCCGCATCAATCACCTTCTCTTTCCTCTTCTCTCTCTCCTCCTTCTTCCTTTTCTCTCTCTCCTCCTTCTTCCTTTTCTCTCTCTCCTCCTTCTTCCTTTTCCCTCTCTCCTCCTTCTTCCCGCGTCTTATCTCGCGTGGTGTAATGCTACCGTACAGCGCCGTGTGTCGTTTCTCACTACGTCTGTTTCTCGAGAAGCTCGCTCGTTCCCTCTTTTCTGCATGCTCACATCAAATGAAGAAGCCGCTCGTGTTCTCTTCATTTGGTTCACTTTTGCACACGTGGATGCCACAACCGTAGTTGTTTGTGTGCGTTGTCACCAACTTCTTTCAGGCGAGTCGTCGGGCCTTGCAATTCCCTGTGGAAGCATGGGTTAGCTTTTTGGTGTTTGGGTAGAGAAGCAGGAGAAAAAGAGACACACATACAATACCAGGACCCATTCTGGAATATGCCATGTGGGCTGGCCATACTGGGTGGTGATTTAGGGGATGGAGACCGCATCGAGGTAGCGGGTGGGATTATTGCGAATTGAGCAGTGCATTTCCTACAACATGGGTGGTGAGAGTGGAGGAAGATACAGTTGATTGAGCTATCGTCGTTCTCTTCGTTGGAGAACGTCGTGTTGTCATGGTGTTTGAATGCTGATCGGGTTCATCTTCCATTAGACGTTTTCGCTTTTGCAGGTTGATTGTTATTGTACAGTGCATTGAAAACAGAAGTACTATATAATTTCAGGGGGGTTCCCGAGGGTCTCCCCCAGGAATTAAGCATACCTGAACTGCCACACAATTTGTGGAGTTCTGAATATATTGCTACTATATAAATATCACATAAGGCGTTTCTGGTTGCAGTCTCTTGGTAGGTTGGTTGCCGGGGGAGACCCCCGGGAATTAGGCATACCTGAGCTGCCACACATTTTGTAGAGTTATGAATATATTGCTAAGGTATAAATATCACATAACGCGTTTGCAGTAGCAGTCTCCCGGGTAGGTCGTTTGTCGTAGCAGTCTCCAGGGTAGATCTTGGGCGGGTCAATTGCAGTAACAGTGTCCCGGGTAAGTTCCGGGTAGGTCGTTTGCAGTAGCTGTATCATCTTCTGAACCACTACACTCCCACTAAACTATCACACTTAACAACTGCACCTCACCAATACAGTTCACCACTACGCTCCCACTACACTCTCACCAAACCGTCGCACCTAATCACTGCATCTCACCACCACACTTTACCACTATGCTCCCACCAGGCTCTTACTACGCACCCACCACACTCCCACCAAACCATCGCACCTAACTACTACACCTCACCACTACGCTTCACTAAACCGTCGCACCTAACCGCTGCACCTCACTACTACACCTCACCACTACGCTCTAGTAAACTGCTGCACTCAAGTGTCATCTCATCACCACACCTCACTACTATGCTCCCACTACGCACCCACCACACTCCCACTAACCTGTCGGCACTAATCGCTACACCTTACCACTACGCTCCACTAAACTGTCTCTCTTAACCGTCTCACCTTAACCGCTGCACTCTCACTAAAACACTACACTTCATCCGTACGCTCTCACCAGATCATCGCCTATAACCGTTCCTCGTTCCTAAGCGCTATGCTCTCAATAAGTCCCGGGTAGGTCAGATGCAGGTCCCGGGTAGGTCTATGATAAAAAAACAGAAAGAAGACTATATTGCTATCAGGTAAGTCTCGGTAGGTCCCGGGTAGGTCCCAGGCAGGTCATGGGTAGGTCTCTGTGAAGAAGTCCGAAAAAACCCTATATTGCTACCGGGTAGGTCCTTGATAGGTCCCAGGCATGTCTTACTCTATATTGCTACCTGGTAGGTCCCACACAGGTCCAGTGTAGGTCTGTGTTAAGACGTCAGTAAAAAGCCTATATTGCTACCGGGTGAGTCCCGGGTAGGTCCCAGGCAGGTCCAGGGTAGGTCTTTGTTAAGAAGTCAGTAAAAAGTCAATATTCCTACCGGGTAGGTCCCGAGTAGGTCCTACGCAGGTCCAGGGTAGGTTTGTGTTAAGAAGTCCGAAAAAACCCTATATTGCTACCGGGTAGGTCCTTGATAGGTCTCAGGCATGTCTAACTCTATATTGCTACCTGGTAGGTCCCACACAGGTCCAGTGTAGGTCTGTGTTAAGACGTCAGTAAAAAGCCTATATTGCTACCGGGTGAGTCCCGGGTAGGTCCCAGGCAGGTCCAGGGTAGGTCTTTGTTAAGAAGTCAGTAAAAAGTCAATATTCCTACCGGGTAGGTCCCGAGTAGGTCCTACGCAGGTCCAGGGTAGGTTTGTGTTAAGAAGTCAGTAAAAAGCCTATATTGCTACCGGGTAGGTCCCAGATAGGTCCCAGGCACGTCCTACCCTATATTGCTACCGGGTAGGTCCCGGGTAGGTCCCAGGCACATCCAAGGTGGGTCTGAGTTCAGAAGTCAGGAAAAAGCTTATATTGCTACCTGGTAGGTCCCAGATAGGTCCCAGGCACGTCCTACCGTGTATTGCTACCGGGTAGGTCCCGGGTAGACTGTTTTCAATACCAGGTAGCTCCCAGACACATCGAAGGCAGGTCATTGGTAGATCCATGATGGGCTATTTTCACTACCGGGTAGGTCTCATGTAGGTACTGGATAGGTCGTTTTTACCATCAGATAAGTTCCAGTCAGGTCCTGGATATGCTTCACGTAGGCACCAGGCAGGACCTGGATAGGCCCCAGATAGGTGCCAGGCAGCCCTCAGTTAGGTCCATGGTAGGCCATTTTCACTACCGGGTAGGTCGTTTTCACTCCCGGGTATGTCCTGGGTAGGCCGTTTTCACTACCAGGTAGGTCTCAGCCAGGTCCCGGGTAGGTCCCACGTACGTACCGGGTAGGCCGTTTTCACTACCTGGTAGGTCCCGGGTAGGTCCCGGGTAGGCCGATCTCACTACCGGGTAAGTGTATGATGACTATGAAAGTTGAAAAAAACTGTTGAATTTGGCGGGAAACGGAGCGGTTTTTTATCTCTAAGTCAACATCGATAATCTCTTGAGAACTCTTCGTTTTTAACCCTGTGTGGGTCACTCAACATACAAATAGTTTTTCGGAAACCCTACAAATGGGGCTAAAAACTCTCCCACGTACCCTCACTTCTAAGTGGGGTCGGTGGGTAGATGAGAAAGCAGACTCTCCAGGCTTTCTCAAACATGAATTATATGTCACATTGGCGTATATTAAAATTTGGGCTCACTTTAAGAGATTATACTGAGTATAAAACCTCTAAAGGAAACGTTTCAAAGGGTGTTAAGCCACTATGACTTCTGTGGCAGCCATATTCAAGGAAGACTTCAGAGAGTTCAAATACCTCTTCAGTGGGTTTGGATATACTGTTACCATCATTACAGTAGTATCAAAATAAGCCTTCAAGGTGTTCAAATACCCCTGTAGTTGGTGTGAATACACTGTTCTCTCAAAACATGGGTATTAAATAAGATTTCAGAGTTTTCAAATACCTCTTCAGAGAGTTTAAATACACTGTTACTTTCATAACAGTTGTTACGATCAGGTAGAAGGTCTGACACCTTGTATTGATGCTATGAACGAAGACTCTAAACTAGGGAAGGAAGAGAGAAAGAAAACTAAAATTACATGAGTAGGAATCCTTCTTATACCCTGCGTCCTCACGTTCCGTGGTGGGGGACGGCTTAGCTCCATGGTGGGCGACGACAAGGTCTGTGCTTGGAGACCACATGGTCTGAGCGTGAATCCGTGAATAAGCGAGCTCGTGGTGGGTGACGGCGAGCTCTGGTGTAGAGGGGAGTTGGTCATAGCTTCAGCCTTGTGGAAGGGAGCTCCGTAGATGATGATGACAAGCTCCTATGTCACGTACTGACAGGAGAGCTCATGGAGGAGTACTGAGGAGCTCTGTGATGACGGTTACTGCTTAGATCTTATGCATAACCGTCACAACAGTAATATCAAAATAAGACTTCATGGGTTTCAAACACCTATTTAGTTGGTGTGAATGCACTGTTCCCCGACAACAGCAGTGTTAAAAAAGACTTCAGAGAATTCAAGTACCTCCTCAGTGGGTGTGAATACACTGTTACCTTCAAAACAGCAGTATCAACAAAAGATTTCAGTGGGCTCAAATACTTTCTCAGTGGGTGTGAATTTACTGTTATCTCTGTGACAGCGATAGCCAACGAAAGACACCAGTGGGTTTCAAATAACTTTTCAGTGGGTGTGACAGAACTGTTACCCTTGTGGTAGCGGCATTAAATAAAACACATCAGTGGGTTTCAAATACTCTTTCAGTGAGTGTGAATGAACTGTTACTTTGGTGACAGTGATTTCTCGATAAAGATATCAGTGGGCTTCAAATACACTTCAGTGGGTGGTAAAAATCTACAACTGTTGTGACGGGACAAGCGCACGGACCCATTCGTTTACCGTGTTGTCCCGTCCACGTCTTGGGATGCGGTCGTGAGTAC